>NQII01005455.1:109938-140363 GCA_002778355.1 Clitarchus hookeri | reverse complement strand
CGCAAGGCTGTTACCCGGGGTGCAGTGTTCTCGTCGCTCCACGTGTCCCTATGGAACTTTCAGAGCTGGCCCTATTATTTTATTGATGGGAAGTCTGCAGGAAGGTTCAATGCTGGGCCCTCGAGTAGTTTTGTATATATCTGACGCGTATATTTTGAGATACAGTCCCTTGGACAAGACGTTTATAGCCATTTTGGAGTACCCTGAAATAGTGTTCCTAATGTACGTGACGTCTTCGAAGCTCTCAACAGCCCTCGTACATTGGATGCACGTTTAATAGTTTCGCAAGAAAACGTGAATTTCTAACATTCTGCATCGCAGATGAAGCGCCAGGCATGAGTAAGTTCGAAGCCAACCTGCTTAGTTCACGAAGAGGAAGCACTTGTGAGTACAAACAGTGTACATGACCTACTCTAAATCTGAATCAGTAATTTCAATAAGTAGGATTTTTTTTAAATTAATTTTTAGTTAATGAACTGCTATCTATTGGCGAATCAGCGGACTGCACTGAGGTTTTACTGCCAGGCCGCTGCCATTGACTATCAATCAGTAGAAACTGCTGTTTAATCTGTGAATACCATAA
Source organism: Clitarchus hookeri (assembly GCA_002778355.1). NCBI lineage: Eukaryota > Metazoa > Arthropoda > Insecta > Phasmatodea > Phasmatidae > Clitarchus > Clitarchus hookeri. The sequence continues at coordinate 139,780 of NQII01005455.1, read as the reverse complement.
ACTGAAATTATCAGTAGGATTTTACTGACTAAGGTGGAGCAGTTTCTACAGATATCTGCAGCTGAATTCCCTGACTTGACTTGGAGCGGTATGAACTGTTTAGATTTTAGGGCGTAGAGAGTTAAGCCCCTTTGAAAGCCGGAAACACAGTGATTTGCAGGAAAGAGAGATACTTGTAGTGAACGAAGGGCATTGAAATTACTGAGATGGGTGTAATTTGAAGTTAATATAAGGTGGGCCCTGATAGAAGGCACTGTAAGAAGTAAAAATTGCGAAAATGGTATGTTATTGTTCACAAAGTGTAGAAATATGTAAAGTTAATAATATGTTAGTGTAAATCAACTAACCTAACACAGAGCACACCAAACACTAACCAACACTGGAAAAGAAGAAATTGGAGGCATTTAAACATCATTCATTCAGCATGACCTTGAACGTCAGTTGCAAGTTTCGACGTGCTAGTCTGCTCCCGGAAGTTGCTATCAGTAGCTTATCAGTTTCGGCGGATGTACATCCTTTTAATAATTTAACATTGCGCTTATGAGTTTTCGCTGAGCTTGAGCAGCTGTGAAGGCGTTAAGTGAGTAGGCCCCTGGTGTGTACTCACATGTGTTGCTCAAAATACTAGCTGTGTTGTATTTAATTTCTTTTAAATGTTCGAGATTCTAGTACTACTTATATTGATAGCGTTATTGTTCTACCGAGGAAAGCTTTGTTAGACACATACAAGGGAACCCGTCGGCATGACTGATTTTCAACATTTTCCGCATGCTAAAGGAAGATCATATCACAGCATGGCCACTAAGGGAAACCACTTCCANCGACTGATTTTCAACATTTTCCGCATGCTAAAGGAAGATCATATCACAGCATGGCCACTAAGGGAAACCACTTCCATGGTTGACATCTAGCGTGAGTGACGGTGAAGAGCAGGCGTCGATGTCCCAATCACACACACTCACGTCTCATCAGATATTACATTTTTTTTTCTAAACTATGTTTTGCCAACGTCACTGTAAAATTAACTAAAAATGCTATAAATGTCCTTCGCAAATTATTAGTATTATAAATTGCATAATGATCTTATGCTAAACGAATTTTTTATATTAACCAATGATATTAATTACCAGTATTTCGCGACAACAAAAAATCTTGAACGGTACATCTGTTTGTAAACAAACACAGACGGAGACCAGAAACAATTATATTTTGTTCTACAGAACTTGTAGACATTAGTTACAAGTACTACTTTCTAGCATAAAATATTTTAGACTGCATATATTTTTTTCTTTGCATAATAGCATGTCAGAATCATAATTTTAGTGTTTTTAGGAAGTACAAATGATACAAATGAGATAAATTAACTCAGTTACAGAAATGAGATAATTTACGTTGAAATAAGATGCCATTAAGTTACGTAAAGAAATATTTAAAATCGCGCTATGAAATGTTTTCNGAGATAATTTACGTTGAAATAAGATGCCATTAAGTTACGTAAAGAAATATTTAAAATCGCGCTATGAAATGTTTTCGCAGTTTTTAAAATTGCTCCAAATTAGACAATTTTTGTAAATTTTTTATTTCTAGCAGTCTATGATTTTTTGTAGAATATGTTTTGCTAAGTATAACCTAAAATGGCTTAAGAAATGATCTTACAGTCAACCTTGTTATTTTATATGTAAATGTTTACCTTTATTTTACTTGTAGCTACTGTTGGGCGCTCGCGACTTCGCATCTCTCGCTAGAGNTTTATATGTAAATGTTTACCTTTATTTTACTTGTAGCTACTGTTGGGCGCTCGCGACTTCGCATCTCTCGCTAGAGCGGAGATGCGTGAAGGACACGCATGTAGCCCAAGATCGGGCGGCGAACACGAAGATCAGCTTACAAAGGCTTGCCGCCACCTGCGGCCCCGCGATTGATATTTAGCGGCTTGCGCTCCTGCCCTTCAGCTGATTGAATTTCCGTGTTTATCTGAAGAATTTTCTGGTGGTTTGCTGCCATACTTTCTCTCATAGTGATTTGGGGTGCATCGAACTTTCCAGGTCGAGGCCAGCGAGTATAAAAGTGCGACGGGCCTCCGAGCCGGGGGGAGTTGATGAGTGGAATGGAGTGGAGATTTCACGCGAGTCGCTAGTTTGGACGATTTTGCGGCATCGAGCGAGAGACGACGAGCGAGTAAAGTAACGAGAGGCGCCAAAAGTGACCTGCGGGAGGAAAACCTGCGACTGCGAGCTCGGTGCGGTGAAGAGTACGTCTGACAAAGCTGGACTAATGGGCTGGATGCGTGAGTGAAAGAAATTTAGAACTATGGCAACAGGCAGACTAAACATGTGTTAATGATGAATGTGAGTTAATTGACTATAACCAAACAGAGACATGCAGAAGGACTTTAATTAGAGTTGAGATAGACATTTAAATCCTGCGCCCATTGAGCAATAAAAAGAGTAATAATGGAGACAAATAGATTGATGCTGTAAATAATAGCTGTGTGAATAAATTGAAATCAAATGTAGTTTCTTTTATTTTTATTAAGACCTGCATCCCTTAGGAACTCAGATACGCCCCTCAAGCCTCTTGTAACATCACGTTTCAAAAAGTATAAAATTATGATTTTGACACGCCATGATGCAAAACTACACCTATCTAAAAAAAATTATACAAGGAAAGAGTAGATACTTGCAAGTAAAGTAACGGTTTCTCATGCAGAGGGTAGCCATTAGCAAAGTAATAATTTATGTTTGTGCTTAGAGGGTTGAAATCTACCACGTGTTATAATTTTCCCGCAAAAAATATTTGCCTCTACAAATAACCTTTCTATGAAATTGAACGAAATGCAAATATCAGTGAAAAATCCTGTGTCACAATGTTACCCCCCGCGTCGAAAACCACCCCCGCTTACGGTAATGTGTTTGACCTGGAACCAAACAATGCCGTTCTCAAGGACGGAAGCCGCGATGTACGAGGCAGGACGAGTCCGCTGCCATCTGCGGTGTGAAAGAGAATGACAATACCGCACGCAGCCCTTGATCCTCGTCTGGAAAATTCTCTACCCGGCTGGAATCGAACNCCTGTGTCACAATGTTACCCCCCGCGTCGAAAACCACCCCCGCTTACGGTAATGTGTTTGACCTGGAACCAAACAACGCCGTTCTCAAGGACGGAAGCCGCGATGTACGAGGCAGGACGAGTCCGCTGCCATCTGCGGCGTGAAAGAGAATGACAATACCGCACGCAGCCCTTGATCCTCGTCTGGAAAATTCTCTACCCGGCTGGAATCGAACTCTGCATTTCCGACTTACCGGATCGTCCGTCGAGATGGCTAACGTTTCATTTCTAGCGAAACGTGCGTACGAGATAAAACGTCACCGTCGCTGTAAATCGTCGCAGACTGTATCAATCATTTTCAAAATGCAAAGGAAAAATAAATTATATTAATATTCATTTCTTAACTATATAAACTAAAATTATTTACGTGTACGTAAAGAGAAAGCAATCCCAATCAAGGACTCGCTTTAGAAAACTAATTTAACTTTCTCCCCTAGCAGCGATGTCAATCATTTTCGGTGAACGTCGACATTTTTGGGGGAAACTAGGGAAAATACGTACGTTTCACATATACGTAATATGCTTACACTCTAAATTCGAAACAGTTAAAACTGCTCGAAACCAGATAATTTGGCTGTGGATCTGCTGAAACTGCTCGGCTTGCATCAGTAAACTTCTACTAGTCAACTTAGTTACTGGTACTCGCTGATAAAGCAGTGATTTCATCTCACTCCTGTTGAATCGCACCGACCTGGCGGTAAACCCTCAGTGCACTCCGCCGATTTGCTGGTAAATAACTGCTCATTAACTGAAGATTCAGTAAAATAATCCTACTCATTGAAATCTCAGATTCAGAGAGCGGTGGTGGAGAAAATTTGCTCACCGAAGCGTATTCGAAAAAAAAAAAAATTTAATTCTCAATATAATAACGGTTATTTTTAAGGTGCGCGTGAAAGACTGTTGCACGTATAGCTGCACTTCTGTATTCCCTGTTCTGTGCTCTCCCTCCCCAGCGCTCCGTACAAATGCCCGCACTGTAATCTGTACTGACAGCCCCCGTAGTTTATTCCGCGTATAAATAACTACCGGTAATTGGTTTCTCCACAATGTACCTACGCCAGTCGAGATTAAACTGTCCCGGGTTTCATTAAAGGCTGTACTCCATTAGACTGTGTTTATTTTTCCCACGGCTGCATTACCTGGGTTTAGTGGTTTATTTATGGAATTATTAAATAACTGCGGGCAGCTGGCCGGTGCGCCCGGGAAACGCAGTGCTTCATCTCTTCGACGACGGGAGAAGAAAATTAAAACCTGACGAAGAAGATTAGCGTTGCGCCTCTTCTTCCTCTCAGCTAACTGTCGCTGTAAACATTCAAATTATTATTTTTTTTCCTGGCGTTTCAATGCGAGTCGACAATGGAGATAAGATCAGTAAATAATTCCAGATGTCTGGTTGGCCAGCGGAGGAAAGTAATCAACGGAGGACAATGGATCGTTAAGTACCAGTTAGGTTCTTCTGTTCCACGTCCACCCGGGTAACGATTTATTCCCGGTTCTCCTTCCGCGTCGGAGGCAAGAAGCGCCAGTGAAAGTTTCTTGGCTTGACCCATCAAGGTATGGAACGCAGGCCTTGACGTAACGACATTTTAAGTTCCCCAGACATCACAGCTTCACATCGTGACAGCGTCGGATATACAGGATGATTCTAAAATCATGGGACAAACATTGAGGGGCGGTAGAGCTCACTAAAACAAACAATTATTGTATAGGAATATATGGGCGGAAGTGACGCGTTGAGGCACAAACACAAACATAACACATGAAATGCAGCACATTGTTTATTTACAACGTCGCAGCTTAATGCCTTTTTACAGCAATGTTTATAATAATTGCTCAAAATTGCTACAACCGACAGTAATGCAAGCTTGGTAGCGTCGGTGGAGTGATTGGCGAACAGATTCAAATACGCCGGGTATTTCACGCACGCCACCATTGTCAGCCAATCACGCCATATGTAGAGGTCGCCAAGCATCGTGACTGTTGGGGGATGCATTTCCAGCAACTGTTTTAACATTTTCTGTACGGAATCACTCGTCAAGTATGCTGCTAATGAACATTTTATGTTTCCGTTAATGTGTTATGTTTTTGTGTTTGTCCCTCAACGCGTCACTTCCGCCCATATATTCCTATACAATAATTGTTTGTTTCAGTGAGCTCTACCACCCCTAAATGTTTGTCCCATGATTTTAGAATCATCCTGTATATAATATACATTATGTATACAATGGTCTATTCTCTTATTTCTTAGACCCTCCCCGTTTAATCTTCCCCTTAACCCTTTCAAACCCACTCTTATTTACGGTACCATGTGTTGCAAACAAAACGTTTTTAGATGCGTGCTGTACTTAAGTCGACGCAACACTTGTTTCATTATCACAGCCAATGAACTGCAAGCTATATGTTCGGCTACAGTAATATGAACCACTTACGACCTAGATCAGTAAGACGGTCTGCGAATTTACTACCCAATGGTAAAATCATTGGTTTTTGAGTTTCGCAGTGTACAGCACAGACCAAAAATTTCCTGCACGTGCGTAACGTGCACAAATGTGTACACTGGGTTCGAATGGGTTAACTCACGCACCCTTTGTATTTAAAGACTACGAACATCATCGTTAGTGAACTTTCCCTTGTTATTTTCTCTGTATTGGCGTAGATAATACAAAATCTTGCTGAGTCCTGAATAAATAAGCAACTTTGGATGTACCAAATAACCCATTTACAATTTTCTCTTAGTTTTTTTTTTTTTAACCAAAAGTCACTGTACTTAAACATTACCATTAGACTATAACTTATGCTAACATTACCTGCATTGCCTCACCTCACATTTCATTATCCTCATGACAAAAAAAAGCCTGCTAACCCTTTCGCTTTCTGCTATTATACCAAAAAAAAAAAAACTGGTCAACTACGAATAGTTCTTATCTCCAAACAAAATACAGAGACCATGTAAGCTAACTGCACCATGGGCGTTTCCGAATACTAACCTGATAGAAGTAACACGGTAAACTCTGTTTATGTCAGGCTACCGGATTATTTACGAACGCTGCAAACAATTACGGGATTGCGTGATCGTAGCATTCCAAAAATATAAACATTAATACGCACATTATACCTTCATGTGTGGTTGCACGCACTGCTGGTAACTTTCCGACCTGAAAAATACCTCCCTATTTTCATCCAAGAGATATGCAATATATTTTACCAAGATTTATCTTACATTCCCCACATGCTGCGGTTTGTTTATTTACTTATTTTTGCATTATTTAACTTTCGTCGTCTGCTGCATTTACACTAAGGTCTTGCAGGGTTGTTTCAAAGTTTATAGAGTAAAATCAAGGGTCTTCGGACATGGGTAAATCTGGTAGTTCTAGTTTACAGACAGAGTTAAATTTTTTAACTGGTTAACCTGGTTAGTCTTCGTAAGCACCCTTATGACATTTCGAACAGTGAATAACTCTCAGATACAATGCTTACATTTGATATAAATTTATCTTCAAATAAAGGTCAAAAACATCACGAATAACAATTTAGTGGGGAAAAAAATATTTCTACTGATTTTAATATCAAATACATGTTTTCTTGCCCACCTTGAAAATTCCAGTTTTTGAAGTAAAAGAGTTTTTCTCGTGATTTTTCAAAATATTTAAAATCTCCAAAAACGTTCATATTCAATCCATGTCTTACTCAAGGAATCTTACCTGACAGATTTAAATATGCCAAAAGTGTTCCAATACACAAGAAGGGTGATAAAACTTCGGTGGACAAATATAGACTTCTCTTCTCTCACCCTTTTCAAAAATTTTGTAAAACAATATAGCTAATGCACTTTACATTCAATTTTGTAAATAAAACACTTACCAGAACTTCTTGTGATGATAAATTGTTCGCTAACAAGTATTTTTGCTACCCTTCCCAAGCATTCAACTGTGTCAACCATATCTGCTCCTATATAAGCTTGATAATTGTTTGATAAGAGGGGTAGCTAATAAACTAAAATGTTACCAAAAGTAAACAAAACAAATAAGATCAATCTTATACAATATAAATAATTATACTACAAGTTACCTATTAACTAAATCGAGACCAGTATTGTAGCATATGTAAGTTTTATTGTACACTTGTAATATCATTTCCATTTTGTCTTTAAATTGAAATGTGTTATAATTTATTTGAGGGAAGTTCACAAGTTTTATATCGTGAAATAAATTATTTTAAGACTTTGATTTTGTGGTTGTGAAATGTTTCAATGTCTCTCTCTCTCTCTCTCTCTCTCTCTGTGTGTATATATATATATATATATATATATATATATATATATATAATGAGTCTCTTTCGAGTGAAAATGAGGTATGTAGTCTAATTAAAATGTGTTCTTAAAAGGGGCCATCACTAAACAATACTTTCCAGCCATGTAACATGTACTTATTTTCCATTGGGCTAAATTAAAAATTTTCGATTAAGTGTAAGTTTGAAAATTTTTAAATGTGAATAAAAGTGAGCATGCAGGCCTACCAAACTAAAAAATCCGTGTAAGGTCTAGCCCTTAACATTAGGCTTACAGTCAAAGTTTATAACCTATTTTGTCTAAATTTAGTAGACTATATGCTATTAAAAAGTGTATTAAAACATTATAAAGAATTGCATTTTGTACAGCTAAAAAAAAAGCCTGATCCTTTTACAAACTTGAATTCAATCTGTTGTAACAGCTTTTATGCTGTGTCACAACTCATGCTGCTGCCCTTATTAAAACAAAATCCATCAAGTAGCAGAAGTTTAATGAGTAAAATTACTGTTCACCTAAATACTGCTTCAAAAATTGTTTTCCACAAAATCAGCCGAATGTTCAATAATCAAGTGTTAGGCCTATTATTTTTTCTTGTATACTACATCACTGCCCAATACGGAAAGGGTAGGTTCTAATGCGGATTTTCAATAAAATGGCATTGCCGTTTTTTGGAGCTTTATTCATTAGATAATGATGAAAATGATGAAATATATAACGTGACTGTAAACATTTCAGCGGCTACGAAGCTTACTATCGCGCGGTTACTACAAAATATATACAAATGTTTTGCTTCAAATCACGTGTCGTTTAGGCCGATGCAAACACAGTTCATACCCAAAAAAAAAAAAGAAGGGAAACTAAAATAATTCAGCACGTCTGATCCGACACAGTTCACGCGTTAACGAAGCAAATCAGACAATAGTACAATAATCAAATCAATTACTCACTTTAAAAAATATAAAAAAGCCATTACACATTTAACAAGCGACGCGCGAAGACAACGAAGATGAGCACACGTGACACGAACAAAGCAGCGCGTGTCAGATGTCTCAGGGATACCAACATAAACCAATAAAGCAATTAAATGTCCTACGGCACCTGCAATACGAAACTGCATGTTTGAAAGACCCGTGGATAAGTTTAAACATTAAAGCGTTGACTACAATATAAAATAATAATCACTTCAAAAATACCAAATTATAAAAAAAAATGATTTCAAAATTACAACCCACGTGTCTTTAACTGCTTTTCTTTCCAAAAATTGCTTTAGCAACGTTTCAAATTTNTGATAAAAAAATATGATTTCAAAATTACAACCCACGTGTCTTTAACTGCTTTTCTTTCCAAAAATTGCTTTAGCAACGTTTAAAATTTAAAATCGATGAATTAGAAATTTTTAACATGATGTTCTTCCTAAAACAAAAAATATGTAACGAAAAAATAGCTATTTTTACGAATGTTTCAGTAAACTACTTTGTATAATAGTTATTGCAAGTACAAGACACATTCGTTAATTACAGCAACCTCGCCCGTGTGTGTAATTAACATCAAAATTGCCAAAAGTTATGTTGAGGTTATATGGAACTTTGACGCGAATCGCTCATACTTAGATTAGTCACGATGCTAGATACCCGCGCAGGGGAGCAACCTGAGGTAATGACCCTAGGATTCCCCGAGGACGCCACACCCACCACCTCTCACCCCGAGGACAGTAACGAGCAAAGGAACCCCCCCGAGCCGGGGAAGCACAGCACGCGCCCACCCCCCCTTCCTCATCTCCCCCGCAGAATTAGGGAAACCACCGGGCTTCAGGGGAAGTACCACGAGAAAACTATATATAGGGAAGACAAAGCGAGTACCAGGCAGTGATGTACGAGTTATGATCGGGAGAGGGACGGGACGCGAGTGGAGGTGGAACCAGAGAGCGAGAGACTACACATCCCGGGATACGAGCCCGGACTTCCCGCCAGAAGCCGAAGAGATACACCAGGACACCAACCCGAGAGAGAGAGAGAGAGAGAGAGAGAAAGGGAGAGAGGACAACGCACCACAGCCAACACAGAGGTAAACACAGCAACCCGCCAAGAACCTTCCCCCCCAACACAAGCCTTTCGCCAGAACGTCTGTAGAACGCGTTAGAATTAACCCAGCAGTTCAGACAGATAGGAAAAGGGGATAGGTCTCGTATGTGTAACAGTGACCTGTGTTTACCAAATAAACGTAAGTGTGCGTAAATTAAACCCGAGTACGACTTTGTGTTGACCCCGCATGCAGCCTGTAAGTCATAGGTGAGAGAAGTGTCGAGTCAACTTTGTATTTGATAATTTGTCATCTTCAAAGCTGGCAAAAAAAAAAAAAAAAAAAAACGTAATCGATTTTGTAGACAAAATCGGGTTACTTGATAATTTCGTCAACAAAATTGGTCAATAATTGACAAAGTGCGCAGAAAGCGTCAAGAATAATTGGCACGTAACTCGTTACAAAAAACACGAAACCAAAACAAAACACTCGTGCCCTCCCCGGAGTTCGAATCCGGAACCCATCGCGCTAAAGACGAGGGCGTAAACCTCTGACCACGGGTGTCGACGGTCGACAACATCGAAACACTAAAGAAAAAAAATTACAAGCCTTTTTACTAATAAATTAAAGTTAAGAACGAACACATGCATTTAATGAACCCATTCGAATTCAGAAATATGCATTGTGAAATAAATGATGTAAGGTACATACAATATTACAACTAGTGAACATCTAATGCAATTCCAACAACGCCAATGTAACGCGATAGGAAAATGGTAAATTTACTTACCCCACGTAAACATCTACCAGAAGACGCAGCAGCCATTTTGTCTTTTCATCGTAATGATAACCATTGACAATATTCCAGCGCCGGATCTTGCGCCTTGCGCCGGCGTGATATAACACGCGTGTACACTAAAGCAGGATTGCATTGCAATGCTCAGTGACTGTACTCGCAGTTCACCAGTTTATCAGCGCCTACTTAAGTCACTCTTAATCAGTTGTGCACTTTGAGTGAAAGAAAACCACCTTTTTTAGTTGGTGAAGTATTTCGGCAAAAATTCACCGATTCAACAGCGGCAAGCCTTAACAACTACCATAGTTTCAGTGGTTGGTACTTTGACCAATCGGAACAGTGAAATTTTCACTCATTCGGATTTAGAGTGAACGGAACAGTGATCAATGTCCAGCAAATATTTATATTTTTCAGCGAGTCCGCAGTTTCCGAACACTCAGCAGAAATATACTCACATTAAATTTAATTTCCTTACTCAGTTGAGAGAAAAAAAATTGATCCCGCAGATTTGCAAGATTATCACAAGGAGGTTATCTTTTCAGTGCATTACCGTGGAAATTCTACAATAATTATTTCGTATTTAAATAAACTATATCCTCGTGTTTTTAGAGAACACTTGTTTCCATCGCCCACCAATATCTGATTTTGTGGACAACTCTACGACCTCCAGAACTTCAATAAGTTGAACGTGTTCTACGTATGATTCTTGCAGTGAATGCGAGTAATTAAGCGAAAAATCATAATTGTGGGCATACGCCATTGCAGAGTCACGTCATCACACAAAGTTTTGATGATAATTGGCTCGTATACAAGCTAAGAATAGTTGTAGTAGGAGAAATACATTCATTCAATTTATTTATTAGCGTTCTGTTGATCCCATGCTGAGTAGTTTGACTCGAGGTATTGGACTTGTCATTACAGTGTACAGAAGTACATACGAATAACATTAATATCTTATATATAATATAAAATTATACAAACATCTAATATGCATCATAAATAGAGAAAGGTGTTTTTCGCGAAAATATTTCAAGACCAGTTGTACTCCAAAACACTTTTGTTCGAATGCACTTTGGTGGTTGGATGATTTTAAATGTCACGTGCCTCAAGTGTCTGTCACCGAATCATGGACGTTCAGTATCGAAGTACTTCATCACGATAGTCCCAGTCAAATAAGAACATGTCTTCTCACGTAGACGCCTAAGCAATAACCAAAGGAAGTTGTGGTTGTGGCCATAGGATATTGAAGTCTATCATGACCGTAAATATTTTCGCGAAAAAACCTGTCCTTAATCACAAATATAATACATACACCTCACAACTTGCGCAGATGCCATAGGGGAGAGGAAGAACGTACAAACAGGCATGTGCAATTTAATCCATTGGTTTTCATCGCGTGTAATAATGCCCTACTGTTACAGATACAATTCGCGAGAAATTCAGTACAGCTAGGGCCAGTGACTTCTCGCGTAAAAATCGGAGCACACAGTAGACTTCAATATTATATAANGGCCAGTGACTTCTCGCGTAAAAATCGGAGCACACAGTAGACTTCAATATTATATAAACACCTCAGCTGTTGTTATACCTCCATTGGCTGCTGGTGCCGTGTCCGTCTTTGACCAAGCCACTCACGACTAAGTAACTCTAACACCGAACCTTCGTGATTCGTGCGCAAACGGTTAACACGGGTCAGAACATGTTTTTAGCCAATCAAAGAAGCTGGGCGACCCTACAGTGCTTTGGACCGTATCTTGTCTCGAAATGCCTTGGGAGAGCTGTCGCAATGCTACCTTACCAAGACATGACCTTGAGGCTTTACATATTTTCCCTGCGGATTCCCCTTAACGCCTCGTCGACAGCGAGGTCATCACAGACGGAGCAAGTTGCTCAGAGAAGGAGGTGCGGGGAAAGAATAGGCCATCATTGCCTGTAGTAAGGAACCACCCCAGCATTCTCCTGGAGCGATGTCGGGAAACCACGACGGAAAAAAACCAGGATGGCCCGACAGGGATTTGAATCCGTGTCCTCCAGAATGCAAGTCCGGTGTCATGTTGCTCGATAGAGCGCCAGTTCATTCCAGCTTACCTACACTTGAAGGAAAAAAAAACGACAGAGGGCAAGAAGAAGTGGGAATGCTTAAATTCTCAGGACGATTTAAATGTTAGCTCCTGGGAATATTTAACTGCCCTATTCGACTTGAGGACGGACACAGAACCTGGGGCGCGAGGGAACTGCTGGTTAAACGGCTCGTGTTTCCGAAGACAGAGGCAGATGCAGGTCGTAGAGTGCGCGGCAACACGGCGGAGACGAAGAACACGATAGAGAGCTGAGACGTCCGCGCGGCGTGGAAACACTAATTGGGTGTTCGGCGAGGCAGCAGGCCGGCCGGGCAGGTATGAACACGCGTCCGGAACAGAGTGTTCATCAGCTGAGACGGCTGGGAGTGGTTCGAGCCCATCCCCGCGACCACCAATGATTAAGGGCGCTGCCTTGTGATGTACGAGCCGGGCGAAACGATAGGGCTTTACTTGTTAAATGATTATAGACGTGTCTCAAGTACCTTTCACGATATCGCCTTAAAAAAAAAACGCTTTATTCCCTTTGATGAGAGGAACCATGCTACAAGAGAGCAAGTACGAGTAAATTAAAAGGAGTTCGTGATTTTGCGGGTTTGTCGAATCTACAACGTGTTACTAAAAATCACTGATAAACTCCGGGAGGTGATTCCTAGCAAAAAAAAAGAGGATATATACACATATATATGTATATATATACACACGACATATAGCCTAAGGCCTTTCATTAAAGGTGTACACACCCTTAAAAGCGGAGGTAAAACCAATGTTTTTGAAAATAAAACGTGCAGTATCTGTGAGCTCAATCTCAGAGTTTTGGCACAGTGTGTTATCAAACCAATCTGTGCAATTCATGATAATGGTTTGCCGATATCAACCCCGTCCACGAGAAAATTAGGGTAGGCAAGCCATTTATGCACGAAAAAATGTGACCATCCAAAATATGTGAGGATTTATGTGCGGATGTGAGCAGTATGTTTAATTTAACAAAAAAATGTTAGCCTGTGTTTTTACGCTACACCCCTCGGTTTTCGAGAAATATATGTTTAATGTTCTTAACGGCGAATGTGTTACCCCTGCGACATAGGCAACACGCATGTTTATAAGAACGGCCGCTGTTACTGATGTTTGTTACCCACAATTCCCTTCCCACCCACACTGTCTCGGCTTGATGCATGTTCGGCGCCGCTAATCTGATCCGACACAATGGCGGACTGGTGCGCGAGCAAGCGGCGCTGAGGATTTGTGTATTGAGACGAGTATACTCAGAGGAACATTGGAGTTGTTTCTTGTCAATATCTTTATTAAAACAACGTGAATGGAATTTGAGGTCATAACACTGTTTACGTAAGCAGGTGCTTCGAAAAGTTTGTGTGCGCTGCGAGCAGTGGGATGTAGAGCTGGTTGCATTCCGCTTCACCGCAGGCGCTCCACTTGCCGAGGCCTGGTAACACACTAAGACAGCAGGCTTGTTGAGACGAACCACTCNCCTGGTAACACACTAAGACAGCAGGCTTGATGAGACGAACCACTTCGGCACATGCCAGGGTCGTGTTAAGACGCCGTACCCGGGTCCAGCAGAACACGTCTTATTTACTCTTCCCTGGACTTGGTCCTCGCCTTCAGTAAGTATTCTCAGCGTGCTACGATGCTGTATTTTAGAAGTTAGCCACATTTAAACACAGATTTTCAGGTTTGTCATACCTTACGACAATATTCTCGTTTTATATTTTCCTCGACTTATTTAAAACCAATTTCTGTTAGTCACGAACTAATGTAACTCGTGTTTCAAGGGAAAAAAATTTCTCTAATGGCACGTGTTGCGTTGTAAGTCGCAACACTTTCTGCATTACGTTGTGTGCGTGTAGGTGTGTACACGTATGCATGTACACATTTGGGACTGTTTTGTTTTACAGCCTGTTTCCCAATTATGATAAATGTCATTGTTGTGATCATGACCGGCTTCTTCGAGTGCTAGCAGTATGATTCATAGGTAGGGCCAGTGACTTTTCGCGTAAAACTCGGAGCACACAGTAGATTTCAATACTATACACACACCTCAGCTGTTGTTATACCTCAATTGGCTGCTGGTGCCGTGTTCGTCTTTGACCAAGCCACTCAGGACTAAGTAACTCCGACACTGAACCTTTGTGATTCGTGCGCAAACGTTTAACACGGGACAGAACATTTTTTTAGCCAATCAAAGAAGCTGGACTGCCCCTACAGTGCTTTGGACTGTATCTTGTCTCGAAATCTTTTCGCGAAATATCACTGCCCCTATTCATAGGTCACTATTGTTAACATTAGAAACCACTTTGTCACATGTNGACCAAGCCACTCAGGACTAAGTAACTCCGACACTGAACCTTTGTGATTCGTGCGCAAACGTTTAACACGGGGCAGAACATTTTTTTAGCCAATCAAAGAAGCTGGACTGCCCCTACAGTGCTTTGGACTGTATCTTGTCTCGAAATCTTTTCGCGAAATATCACTGCCCCTATTCATAGGTCACTATTGTTAACATTAGAAACCACTTTGTCACATGCGATGTGAGAATGTAAGTAGCAGTTTGCGCCCCTCCGGTGCAATGATGCAGCCCGCCTGACACATGCCGAAGCTGANTGATGTGAGAATGTAAGTAGCAGTTTGCGCCCCTCCGGTGCAATGATGCAGCCCGCCTGACACATGCCGAAGCTGAGGCCATCCTAAGGCTAAGAGATGTTAAGTGTTGGGACGAGACCAGGTGACTTAGTTGGCAGGGAGCGAGGGTGGTGCAGGAAAGACCAAACCGACGCTCGACGCAGGCTCTCGCAAGCCATAGCGCCGATGATGACGTCACGTGGCGTTAGTGTTCTTGCACTCCAAGGGACGCTACAACCAACGCCGCCTGTCTCAGCCTACGTCTGATGTATAGCCGTGAGCTGTTCGCTTCCCTGCTAGCTCTTGCAACTCGATGAGAGTTTTCGTCTGTAGTCTCGGTGAGTCACGGGCCTATTTGCAACTATATATGTGATGTTTGTACCATGTTGAACCTAGTGGATGTATGGAAGGTTATCTCGTTCTCCAGCTGTAGCTTATTAAAATGTAAACTAAATTATTTCAAAATTTACGTTCAAATACATTTTTTTAAATTATCTTAAGTTGTTAATTAATTTGGAACAACGCTTAACTTTTTGCCGTGACAGAATTCTGTAGTTATAAATGTAAATTTAACTAACGATAACTCCAAGGACTTTTTTTCCATCCCGCCGTTTCTCCACTAAGTGAAATTCCGAAAGCAAGGATGTGGGCATCTCTAGGCCAAATTTTGTAATATTAGGTAATTACTACGAGTAGCATCACTTCTCTATTTTCTCTTGATTTTTTTTTGCAGTGTGATTATTTTATTTTAAGGGTACGGAGTGAAATTTATTTATTCTTTAATTGAGTAGAATTNATTTTTTTTTGCAGTGTGATTATTTTATTTTAAGGGTACGGAGTGAAATTTATTTATTCTTTAATTGAGTAGAATTGAGAGTAGAATTAAAAGTTAACGAAACTTAGGCTTATCAAAGACAGGACGTAATTCGTCAGTCGCGGGAAAGATCGCAGAACTTGCAATTCAGAGAGAGAATTCCTAACTCCCGACTAACAACAAAGAGGAGAAAACCAAACATAACAGGATACTGCACATCTGACTTCCATACAACCTATTCGTTTAATTTCGTGGGAATCCGCCATTTTAAAAATAGCGACTATCTAAACATTTTATCATAGTTTACTAACGAAACCATGTAACCAATTTCAGCTTAACTTTGTATCCTGGCAGCATCTATGTACACATAAAATGAGTTAATGCATAAGTGACTGCGTCCGCCATTTTGAAAGGTATCACGATATGAAAAATTATGCTTTAGTGTCCTATCTCGGGAAACTTTTAACCGATTCCCACGAAATTCAAGCGAAAAGTTGAAACTTCTGTAGTCCACTTAAATTTATATTATTTAAAGAGGCTATCACATAGTTTCAAAATAATAGTAACGTAAATATATTAGGGTAGTATGCCTGTGTCCCGAACAATTTCAGAAAACTTTAATATGCTGGCAGTATCAAATATTCCAATACATAATCCCTTTGTCCGCCATTTATGAAGATAGCTGGACATGAGAGAGTTTAGCTTTTTTCCATAACTCGCCGACCAATCAAACTATTCCCACCAAATTCTGCACAAAAGTAGTGATACTGTAGGTCTTGTGAACTCATGTGGTTTAAGTGACTCACGCACTAATTTTCAAAATGACAGCTATGTAAATATTTCAAGTTAGTGAACCCTAGTTGCACGTCAGCTTACGGTAGAGACAGTTCTTGGTTCGAATCCCGGAAAAGACATTAGTGTGTTTACTAGTGCTACAAATGTTTGTGGTTCCATCTCTATAATAATGATATCGCTGCCAATGATACGTTAAGGCCTACTTACCTTCTAAGCCAGTATTTCCCAAAGTATGGGTCGCGACTCACTGGTGGGTCGCAGACTAAAATTTAGTGGTCGCCGAAAAATATAATTTAATACATAAACATATGCATGAGCTATAAATACCGAAATAAACTGGGCGTGTCGAGTTCATTGCGATTGAAAGTAACAAGAATTGAATTAGACACTAAAGCTGTAATATAAATAAATAGAAAACAAATGCGTCCTTCGCATTGAAAAATCTGATTTCTTGCTAACAACCAAAATTATTTTTAAAATAAATTAGTAATATAACACAACGTGTAATGCTGTTTGATTAGGTATATTTTTCATTAGAATTGTTCTTTAATACTTCAACTTTTTAAACTATTTTATTAATCCTACTACCCTTCACTTCCTTACGCTACGTAAGAAATACAATGTGAACGTTATGGAATAGCGAAACTGTACGTTTCTCGCATAAGACATTAAAGTGGGTCCTGAACTTTGGCATTTTTTTTTATGTGTCGCGGTTCATAGAACCTTGGGAATCACTGTTCTAAGTTTTTGAACTTCATCAAAATTATTTGAATCCATGAAGAGGGAAGTATGTTGATTAGTCATATCGGTAACTTCTTGTTTTTATTAATCACGTTTTTTAAAGTAACGCGAACAATCAGCATGCATTTTACCTGTAACACCAAGTTCCGTAAAAAAAAGTAATTAGTTAATTGAAAACAACGTGAAGGACATAATGTATTACTGGATCTTACGTTACGGCGATCGAAATGATAAGGTGCGATATAATAGAGTGTTCGGCTGAAGTTTGAAAAGCTTTTCATTAGTGTCGAGAGATGGCAGCATAGACGGATGTAGTTTGAAAAGAATCGAAACGTTTCATCGATATGATTACCTCGCATTGTGTGTGTCCGCGAGCAGCAAGATCGAGGTGAGTCGAGGCTACCTGCCAACTCCGCATTCTAAAACCAGCAACGCGCTCTTGCGGCACTTTGAACAACCAAGTCCTACCTGAGTCTCACTGGAAGCAGGCATGCCAATACACTAAGCGCACACGTAAAACTGGGTCCACAATCTCAAGTTGAAAAATTGTGAATCAAGAATTACGTAGGAACCGGAGTTCTCGTACAAGGAACTGCAACCTCATATAACACAACCATACATATACTGCTTATTACTGAAAGCAGACATTTTCTGATAGAGAAACTTATTAAAGTGAACTTAATTCGCAAACATAATCATAAGCACCCGCTTTTTAAATATTNCATTTTCTGATAGAGAAACTTATTAAAGTGAACTTAATTCGCAAACATAATCATAAGCACCCGCTTTTTAAATATTTAAATAGTGTTGTAAATAACCGTTTCCCGCCAACAACACTGAATGCGCTGTTCTGATTGGTCGCGGCCACACAACATTTACTTAACATATAAAATATAACTATTTATTTAACACTTAAGGAAATCCCAACACTGCATACGACCTGCTAAGTTATACTGGAAAATAACACAAAATATTACACTTTTTCAATTCTTCTGTACAAGATGTAACGCATAAGTTAACGTTTGATTTTTCTATTGTAAACTCAAATTTACTAAAACAGCAAGCACATTACGGTACGCGGTAAAGTAAGTACTTTTCAAACGTACCTTTGAAAAAAAATCACTTCTCATAAGTATTTAATATACCTACACACTGGCATGCATGATCTTAACTTGGAACCGAATTAATAAATACAGAATGTTAAAACGCATGGCTACTGAAGATATNATCACTTCTCATAAGTATTTAATATACCTACTAGCATGCGCACTGGCATGCATGATCTTAACTTGGAACCGAATTAATAAATACAGAATGTTAAAACGCATGGCTACTGAAGATATTGTAACTTGTTTTATACATATTTAAGTATGAAATCGCATGTTAGCCACTCAATTACATTACCGACCGTTCCACTGTTTCACTTTGATGGTGCATGAATAAAATGGTTACACCCATTGCAGTGCTAACTTTACATATGTCAGAAGGATACATGAGAAGAAACGTAAATCCTAAGCAGGGCTTTCTAAAATGCTCAACCTTGAAACAGCCAGTTCAATGAGAGAAAGGTTTGTTCCAACCGACAAAATATTGGTTTGTATAGGGACAAAAATATATTTAGTTGCCCTTGCAAAATATTTTGTTGAGTAAANCCAACCGACAAAATATTGGTTTGTATAGGGACAAAAATATATTTAGTTGCCCTTGCAAAATATTTTGTTGAGTAAACAAAACTTCAAAACCAACCAATTTAATTGTGTTCTTCTAACAGAACAAATGCTTGAATTAACAGAATCTCTGTGTTGGGACAAACGAAATTAGACTTTCAAGCAAATGTTTTGTTAAATCAACTGTATATACACTGAAGAGCCATAAAAACTGGTACACCTGCCTAATATCGGGTAGGGCCCCCCGAGCACGCAGAAGTGCCGCAAGACGACGTGGCATGGACTCGACTAATGTCTGAAGGCATAGAAATCTGCGCCAATTTGAGAAAGGGTTGCACGTCTGTCACGTTTAATGATTCTCGTCAGTCGTCGTTCGTCCCGTTCTTTCACGATCTTTTTTCCGGCCGCAGCGATGTCGAAGATGCGACGTTTTACCGGATTCCCGATATTCACGGTACACTCGTGAAATGGTCGTACGCGAACATCCAAATGTTATCGCTACCTCGGAGATGCTATGTACCATCTCTCGTGCGCCGACTATAACACCACGTTCAAACTCACTTAAATCTTGATAACCTGCCATTGTAGCAGCGGTAACCGATCTAGCTGCCGACCGCATCGCGTTACTCTGATTGGTTCCATACCTCTGTTATTTGCATACGCACGCCTATACCAGTTTTTTTTGCTGTCCAGTGTATTTGTAAATTTACCATTCCAGTGTATACGCACAGTGACAAAGCGCGATTGGTAAAAATGTTTCCGATACATTCTTGGTAACGTTCCTGCAGTTGCTCGGGGAAGAGTCAAATACGTAGGGAAGTTGCCAACTTTGCACAGTAGCGATGCTAAACATCCCCATATNCAGTTGCTCGGGGAAGAGTCAAATACGTAGGGAAGTTGCCAACTTTGCACAGTAGCGATGCTAAACATCCCCATATGTCTAGTTTGATACGCAGTATTATTACCATGCGCTGTATAGGTTAACAACTTCCATTACAGTTTACGAAGTTTGCCAGAAATATTTCTACAGTGTGGTTACGGTTGTGTCCGTTGTAGCACTGTCTTTATTCTGTCTTTATACACGCACCTAACTCAACATTATTTACAGTCGCACCTAAGCTGCATTACTAAACTGAAGGCTACTGTGAACCACCAGGCCTAACATTTACGTTGGCGTGCTTAAAAGGAACTTTTAAACTATTTTTAATTGTTTAGTTAAAATGTCAGCTGAGTTATATATTTCCTACAGTTCTCTACCATACCAACTCAGTGCAAACTGAAATTCGTGTAAATTAAAAAAAAATATACAAAATTTTAAATTTCTATTTTTTTCACATTGCGATCGACTGATCCGTTGAATATTTTTTGAAGAAAAGAAGTGCACACTTAATTATTGATCGGTCCATTTTTTCGAAAACCAATTTAAGCTTCATGGAAAAAGCATATCGTAGCCATTAAAGCTCGTACTATAACAAAGTTCTTGTCCTGTTAGAACTCTTAGTATAACGTATCACCAACATATTTAATTTTAAATCTGAATAAGCATACTACACTAATTATAAACCATGGAACAACCCTTCAGCTTTATTCCTGTGAAAAATAAACTTACTTTTTTTTTTTTTTTTTTTTTTTTCCCCCGATTTTATTCGACGCAATTTTAATAATCACCGTTGACACGATGGAAAACACGAGACTGTAATTGTATATATTTCCACTTACAAGGTGTTGCACTTGTGACGTTATAAAACTGGACAAAGACACAGATATCACGTGCAATAGCACACATTTGCGGTACAATTAAAGTAACAACCCTAGTTACAAGCTGGTATACTTGGCTATTGTGCAGCCATGAAGTCTTGTATGTCAGAGGAACTTCGAACACGTCGTGGTTAGTTTTCATGGTTTCTAAAGACTTATTCCACACATGGTAGCAACAACAGGAAGGTGAGAACTCGAAAGTTGGAAATTCTACCAAGACATCTCNACGAGACTGCAATTGTATATATTTCCACTTACAAGGTGTTGCACTTGTGACGTCATAAAGCTGGACAAAGACAGAGATATCACGTGCAATAGCACACATTTGTGGTACAATCACAGTAACAACCCTAGTTACAAGCTGGTATACTTGGCTATTGTGCAACCATGAAGTATTGTATGTCAGAGGAACTTCGAACACGTCGTGGTTAGATTTCATGGTTTCCAAAGACTTATTCCACACATGGTAGCAACAACAGGAAGGTGAGAACTCGAAAGTTGGAAATTCTACCAAGACATCTCAGCCAGATGCCCTCAGAGAGGCTTTTTTTTTTTAGAGCATAGACATAATTTTGTTTTGTATCATATTTCACAATAACTACGCTCTAATATACTAATAAAACGGGAGAAACAATGCACATCCATGATTTTCGCTTTAAAAAACACAGTTGAACAATTTTAAACACCACAAGCGTGTAATATACTAACTCTTTTTTACTTATTTCGACCATTAAAAGAACTACCACGGCTACTATGTTAATGCCGCTGTTCGCGTGTGCACATAAATACATAACTTGTGGGAATCATGACGGACGATACCGCTGGTCGGCGGGTTTTCTCAGATACTTCCCGTTTCCCCCGCCCTTGCGTTCCGGCGATGCTGCATACTCATCTCACCCTCATCGGCCCTCAAGACCTCGATGTTGAAAGCNGTAATATACTAACTCTTTTTTACTTATTTCGACCATTAAAAGAACTACCACGGCTACTATGTTAATGCCGCTGTTCAAGTGTGCACATAAATACATAACTTGTGGGAATCATGACGGACGATACCGCTGGTCGGCGGGTTTTCTCGGAGATTTCCCGTTTACCCCGCCCTTGCGTTCCGGCGATGCTGCATACTCATCTCACCCTCATCGGCCCTCAAGACCTCGATGTTGAAAGCNACCCCGCCCTTGCGTTCCGGCGATGCTGCATACTCATCTCACCCTCATCGGCCCTCAAGACCTCGATGTTGAAAGCCCCCCCAAATCTCTCCACTCTCTCCATTCCTATATGACCCGGACGCGATGAAAATGAAGTGTTCAGTAAAAAAATACCTTGTTTCATTCTGATACGCGAACGTTCATTACTTAAGGCTCGGTTCTGCGAGCTTTGTAAAAATGTGTCCCTTGTTATGTAAATCATTATCATATTATCCAGTTATGTATTTTACGTACCGTTTTTAAAAATACTCTTAAAATTTATATTAAAAGTTCCTCTCAAAATAAAATCTTACTTCTTTACCTTATTCAAATATATTAATTAATATATTTCCTCTTCGCATTTATTTAATTTAGACGAGCTTGGTTTAATATACCGAGATGAAAAATCTCCCTTCACTAACTTAACACTCATTTCACATAACTTCTGTTAGAATCTCGGCAAAAGGCTGCCTTATTTTGACTTTCAATTTCAGCTCTTCGAAGTCGTTAAGTCAAGAGTGCTTGACTTTACCTTTGACAGTTCCATTGTGTCAAGTTCTATAAGAAACAACGTGTCGGAAAGCAAACGTAAGGTCAAACCGTTACGTCAAATGTTAAAGTTTACAATCGTGTAACGGCCTTTACGNACGTGTCGGAAAGCAAACGTAAGGTCAAACCGTTACGTCAAATGTTAAAGTTTACAATCGTGTAACGGCCTTTACGCGTTTTTCGCGCGGCAAAAGCAGACCGGCTATTAAGGCGCCCGTCTACCTGACGCCTGAACTGCGTTGCAGAGTGTTCCAAATACACGTTTTTCAACGAAACGTTGCGTGCGTGCGTCCAACGTGCTGATCTACGAAAAGAACACACACTTCAGACGAGATCTGTTAAGTACTTTCAAAATATCNAAAACTACTATAGGGGCCTGCACTGAACCTTCCTAAAGACTTCCCACTAATAAAATAATATGGTCACCGCTGAAAGTCCCATAGGTACACGCAGCACGACGAGAACACTGCACGCCAGTTCAAAGCCTTGCGCTTAGCGGCGATTGCGTACTTGATGCGCGTGGGAGTGTCGCCCTTATCGCTCCCGCGCTTCTCGGCCTAAACGTGGGAAAAAGTTTCAGGTAGACGGGCGCCTTAAAACGCGGCACGCGGCCTGGATTGGAGTTTCAGCCGGCGAGGTTGGCAGCGGCGATGTTGACAGGGCGCGCGAGTTAGTTCCCGGGGCGGCCGCCACGGGGCCAAGGTCGCTGGCGCGCGTGACGTCATGAGCGCTAGGTTTGAATGTTCCAGCGACAGAGAGCACTCGACAGTCGACCCAGCGGACTGCCACAGCTGTTGTCGCCGGCAATATTACGACATCGCCCTGACCTGGAGCAGACGGCCACCAGCTCATCTGCGCATCTAAGGTTGGCTTCGACATTTTTTTTTTTAAATACCATCATTTCAGTAAACCATTTAATTAATTATCACCGGGGTGGACGGAGCATGTTTGACAATGGGGTAGCAAGCATGCCAGACTCCATTTCAGGAAGTAGTGGGTTCGGGTCCGAAACAGTTGCCGTGCTGTGCCCTGCCACGGAGTTCTGTTAGTAGTAGTTAAACTTTGTTCGGGAGCAGTTCTATTAATTGTTTGTGAACTTAATTACCATTCACAACGCCATGAGGCGAGCACGTTGTCTTAAGAAGAGATATATTTCAAGACCTTGTTTTCAGGAATATTGGTTCATTTGATAGCGACGTTGGTAAGGACGATACTGTGTTTGTGAAGCAAGTTACTACACCCGAAGAGAGTTTCATTCCACTGAGTTGTATGTACAGATTCGCTTTGCAAGGAATGACTGCTCACAATGGATCTGGTATTCTGGAGGTTTGCTTCTACACTCACAACAGTACAGTGNGACTGCTCACAATGGATCTGGTATTCTGGAGGTTAGCTTCTACACTCACAACAGTACAGTGTTAGCCCCCCCCCCCTTCTCCCCAATCAAAAAAGCTTTTCTTAGCCATTGCAGGCGGGTGCCGCGGTGGTATAGTGGTCAGACTACTTGCCCGGTCCGGGTTCGATTCCCGGCGGGGTGAGTCGTGCCGGCCGATGCGCCTGGTCGGTGGAGTTTTTTTTCTCGGGGATCTCATCCCGTTTCCCCCGCCCTTGCATTCCGGCGCTGCTCCATTCTCGCTTCGCTTTACCCTCGTCGGCTCTCAAGGCGTCTGTCTCGATGTCAAGAGCCGGCCGGACATCTCCACTCCACCCCACTGCGAACAATCGTTCATGCCCCTTCCTTCGTACTAGTAAACTACCGTCTGCGAGATCAGTGTTTGCACGTAAACACGTATCTCAGTAAATAAATGTTCTAGAAATGCGACTGCTTTCTAGGGGAGAAAAAAATGAAACACAGTCGCTAATTTTTTACTTTCTTCCTATTAAATATATTCAAAGTAAAACATAATAACGTTTAAAAATATTATTTTTAGCGCTTTCCTGTTTAGTTTCTTTAAGGGGCAGGGGAAAATTACAAAGTTTTATCTGTACTAGAATCCACTGGCCTTAATTGCGTGTAATAATATCCTAATATTACAGAGCTAATCAGCGAGAAACTCAGCTAACCGGGAATGCTTAGCGCTGCCTTGGGGAGGGCCTGTTGTAATGCAATGCCTCCTCACAACCACAAGTGACATTGCGTTTACATGTTCTTTTTTCTGCTAGGGACTCCCCTTAAATGAGCGGTGCCCTGGTTAGCCTCGTTCTTAGCAGGAAACAACGTTCGTGCCCATCGACAGTTGAACAATTCTGTCCCGTGCTTATGGTGGCCATTAACTCGACGTACGTCGTACTGCAAGCCCAGCCAGTCAACGCCACTCGTAACGGATGGCGTAGATCGACGTCGTGTTCAGCATAGCCGTGTGACGTAGAACACAAACTGCGAAACTCGAGCTTTCAAAATCTCCTTGCTCATTACTCGAGGTGAGAGTTTACAGCAGTAAAATTTTCATGCTATGAAAATGGCGAGTTTTGAAAATCGTTAACTGCACTGCCTTTCCTGTCAGGATATTTGTTATACAGTGAGCCTATGATAAATAGCCTGCGTTCGTTTTTAAATTGCTGGTTAGCAAATAACCAAGTATACAAAATGCCGAAAAAATTAAACTGATTCTGTATCTACTGTGCTTGTAAGGCAGGGCACATAAAAGACAAGTGTTTTAATTTTAATATATTTTTTAAACACAAATGTTAACATTTGCAAGCGCCAACATTACAGAAACAAACTCACGTACACACAGACATACACCTCGGTTCAACAAAGATTACGAAATTAACTTTTTTCTTTGGGTAAGAATATACTTATGGTTGCACAAAATTCGTAGTAAGTCATAACAAAATAGAAGCTCAAAAGTATGTACGTAATTAAATTCGTTATAATTTTCCCTGTCAGTTAAATCGTTTTTATCCTGCGACATTACGTTTCGCCGTGATTACGCGCCGAAGAAAATGTCCACGTTATTTGAAAGTTGCCTGCACCTCTATATGCCAGAGCATTAAACTGTTACCATGTGACTTATTTATTATTTTTTTTTTTTTAAGAAACTTATCTTATCTCGTATTGTGGTTCGTGAGTGAGCGAAGTTCAACTACTTTCGTCACGAGTGATGCTAGNAGTCGTGCAAATGCAGCGTATAATGTGAAACAAATTGTCCAGTGCTTATCGCAGCAATAAATTATCGATTGCAACGCCCGCGATGGCTTGTTGGGAGACTGCAAATAGTCGCACATTCCTGGGAAGACCTAGATCATTCTCCGGAATATATATACATGGCAGAGAATAGATTTGGACATGCAAGCAAAAGTCGGACGCTGAGAACCGAATTGTATACGTGCTGGGAAGCAACGCAGAGGCGTGTATCTTTTGTAACCGCGTTAACCCGACCGGCGAAGCTCGAACCGTTCGTTGCAAGTAAATATCTTAAAAATAACCGCGCAGTGGAATATATTCTGTGATATCGTTTACTTGAATACGCGTATCTGAGTAAATAGATTTAGTTACTGGGAATACGACATTTTGGCAGAAAAGCTATAAACCAATCAGCTAAGCCCGTATTTTTTTTTATAGTATCGAGTGTATTCAAAGAGACAAAAAAATATAAATTGTGAAAAAAAAAGGGGGGGATGAATTTGTAGAGCTTGCTTGTGCATTTTCCCTGAAAGGCGGGACAAAAGCACATTTACACGGGCGTACTCGGACCGGTGGTCATCGCGTGTAATACAGTCTCACAGGTGCATGTCACATCTGCAGAGTACAGAGCACCGACGGAAGCACTGCACGCTCTGCGCGTAAGAGCGATGAGGCGCCAGGCGCGCGTGTTAGCGTCGCCCTTATAGCTCCTCCCTTACTTCTGTGCCTCGAACGCGCAAGACAGCTCCAAGTACATAGTGCAACACCGGCCGAGCGAGAATATAGGGTTTTACATGCTAAATGATTTTACGCGTGTCTGACGTCACTTTTCACAATATCGCGTTCGAACAAGAATCACTTTGTTCTCTTTAAAGAAAGGAACAATGCTACAAGGGGGCAATCAAGTATGAATAAAATAATAAAGAGTTTGTGTTTTTTAAGTCGATAAATCTTAATTTACCCGCAATTTTCAAGGTATAAAAATTTTCACAACGAAACTTTTGTGGACAAAGTGAAGATATTTGGGTGAAGATATTTGGGTGGCAGGCCTGTTGCCTGGCTTGAAAGCAGCGAGAATTTGGTGTAGGGAAATACGTGTCAATGAAATTCGGTATTTTGGCGTTCCTGTTAAAGATATATATACCGTATATATACCATATATATACCATACATATATATGTATGGTATATATATAAACATATATATATATACCACCGGGGACTTTTCTGAGCATAAAATTCGCGCTTCTTTGCTATCGAAGCCTTTTTTTTTTTTTTTTTTTTTCAACATTAATGTTGTACAGCCTGTTTCCTGGAAACATCACAAAACTTAATTTAATTATTTTTTTTACTGAAAAACAAATTGTTATAGTTGCCTCAATACAGAGATTGAGAATATCATTTCTCACCCTTAGGTATTCGTTTCAAGTTTAAATATTCCAAATTTGTGCAATAAAACCCCTAATTTTATTAATGCATATTTCCGTATAGCAAATTCTCACTGCTTTCAAACCAGGCAACAGTCAGCGAGGTCTTCAGAGCCGATGACGACGACGCAACGTCAGAATGCAAGAGCGTGACAGGGGGGGAGGGGGCGGTGGAAGATACTCAGAAGACCCGCTGACCAGCGGCATCGTGTGGCACATATCCTATGTGTGAAAATCCGGGGGTGACCCCGCCGGGAATCTAACCTCGGTGAGAGGCAAGCAGCCTAACCACTACACCACTGCGTCTCCTATGTAGAAAGCGTTTTTGTTTGGAAGTGATGTGAAAGGTGAATGAGACACACCTAAAAACATTTGACATGTCAAACCCTATCCTTTAACTTGCCCAGTCCCGCACTAAGCTGCCGTGTTAATGGTAAGATTCACCCGCCATTTTGAATTATTCGTTTTTCTTGCTAATTTATATTTTTAAACATGAAAATCTCAAAAGTACGTCTATAGCGCACTAGATATTGATCTTTGCCTTCAGTACATACATAAAAACTGAACTACGAACTCATAACTATGTCACAATATAGATTCTACCAACTTTTGGTAGAATCTATATTGTGCTTAGCGGTGCATCCTTCCTATTTGTAGTTCACAGCAGAGACTGGTCCCAATGCAACTTCGACCCGCGAATCAGATGCTACACCTAGCAATTCACCCGACCTTGCATCGCAACCTAAGAAAGTAAGCTGAATTTAAATGTGTTTTTCCTGAAGGAATCAGAATTCAGGGGTCTTTTGAAAACGTATGCAGCCCCAAATCCGACAAAATTCGACGAAATTTTTTTGTTCATTTATGATCTGCATGAAACAAAATTTAATAAACCAACTTACAGAGGAGGTGGGGAAATACTGAGTCGTGAAATAAAATATATGGTTGGAATGTATCTATCGTAAACCAAATGTATATAAAAAGAAAGCAATCAGGACCTCGAACTCTTACATGAGTGTAATGCGGATGACATTGAAGCCGGTGTTGAAAAGGGCATAAAGAAGGAATGCTGCGAGGAGGGAGAAATTATATTGAAGGGCTCTGGCTGGACGCTCGATTTGGTGGATCATCTGCGGCTGAGAACAAATGGGGTCGGTCCACCCATCATCGATTACGTGCATTAAAAATATCCACAATTAGTGGTATCACAATTAACATTCGGTTTTCACAAAGTGTATTCACGCAAAGGGGCCCTAAGTACTAGAGAAGCCTACAGATCAGCGATAGTTATACCTTTAAGGTGCTCACAGTGCTGGGAAGAAGTTTATATCGGAGTTATGCTGCAACCTTCGTCGTCGGTGCGAGTGACAACGGTAACGTCGTCTCGTACCTATACCTCTCCACATTGTCAATGCCTACGACGAGAACGAATGCTGCACTCGTCAACTCATCACCAGGTGCAACAGTGAATGTGCCTTCACCTCCCACTATGCACCGCAATATTTACATGACGTCATGGACATATATAAAGGTAGCTGGGTTCATTTTATGGAGCTTAGTTTGATAGTGGCAGATCGTCGCAGCAGGTGATGGTACCTGGCATATGGAGACGTCGGTCGTGGGTCCAGCAGAAGCACCATCGAGCTCTTCAGATGGGACATGTGCGGGAGCAGCACCATCATCACCATCTTCAGGCATGACGTCGACAGCGCCATCGACTTCTTTGGCTGAGACGTCTTCAGTGGTGTCGACTGCAACTTCGGGCGAACTTACAGCACCATTTCTTACTGCAGCACCTGTTTCTTCGGCTGTACCATCCAGTTCTTTGGCTGACCTGTCTCCTGCAGAGTTCAGGATGTCGCCTGTATTGCAACCACCAGAGAAAACTTATCCCTGCAGCAACCGCGACAAGGTGATCTCGTATCAACTCACTGCACGGCACCATGAATTTCGTGGCTGAATGAACAATCCCAACCACATTAAATATCTGCGCCTAAGGTGTGGATCGCTTTCCTACCTAAACGATACTAACTGTAAACATGCAAGCTCATGCAAAATTTAACTGCAGGCCTCATCGACGCCTCGGTGCCGGATCTGCAACACATATTTTTTGCAGCTTCCATCGGCGGAGTGATGGGCGGTGATTTCGATCATATTGCTCCATTACCAGAATCTGCTGCGACCAGTATGAACGACGAACCTGGCACCTCATCACCAGAAGCAACATCTCTTTCCACGAAGACATCTTCATCCATGGTTCCTGCTCCTTCCGACGTGACGACAGCTGAGCCATCTGGGACCACCAGTGCATCATCTACGGAACTTTCAGTGGCATATCGGCGTCGCTTCTGCTGCAAGGACTTTGCCTTCAAGCTTACTGCAAGGCAGAGCTAAGTTCACGAGCTCCAGAATAGTTGGTTTCGTATTTAACGTTTTAGAACTGAAGGTGATGTTTATACGGATGCAGACTTTACGCAGTCGAACATGAATAATTTTGCAGTAATAAATTGTAATACATTTGAAAAAATCCAGAGTTATTACAACATTTTAACCCTAAATATTTTCTTCCTCTATTATAAACTTATTTTGATAAAAAAAAGCACTATGATGCAAATATTATTTTTAGTTTAGCTCATCTCTATGTTTATAAACGGTCGTAGGGCTTATACATGTGTACTTTCCTGGACCTAGAAGTCATGCTTGCAAACTGAATTTCACGAGCCTGGCTCTAAGAAATCGCAAATTATAATTGCATTTGCCTATAAGCCTACAAATATTCGCTTGCTTACAACCTGACTTAAGAAAACGTGGGCATACTATAATTTAAGACCCAGACCCAACTGAAAAAAAAA
>NQII01005455.1:71931-98863 GCA_002778355.1 Clitarchus hookeri | reverse complement strand
GACCAGCGGCATCGTACGGCACGGTTCCCGCTTGCGAAAATCCGTCCAAACTCCAGTAGTTCGCGGCACGTGGAGCGGGCATCTACAAGGACAGCGGCGCGTTAGTCAGGGTGGCCGCTAATGGGGAGGTTTTCGCAGCGGGCAATCGATGTTGGGGTGCCAGTCGGCGGCGGGAACCACAGCTCGCCTAGGGACACCCCCGGGGGGTAGGGGGGTGTCGGTAATACCGCAGGTAGGTGTGTTGCAGGCCGAGGTGCCAGGGGGAGGTGCCTCTGCACTGCGATACTCTGCTGCCACCGGAGACTTCCTGACCTGCCACGACCCAGCACCAACACCATTACAGCTCCGCACGAACCTGCAAATATTTATAGTAGGGAGAAACTTTACATTATGTTGTAGTTACTTCTCACTTACATTCTTTACCTGCTTGATAGATGCATGGCACGAAGCCCGACGTTGCCGGGCAAACCACCTCCACTGCCATCACGAGCATTTGCTTAAGGAGTATCAGGCCCCGCCATCTTGGATTTTCACTATTTTTGCCGTAATTTCCATTTAAGAATGTGTCACGGAAAATTTCGCACGTCGTTACATAAATAGAGCCTAGAGTATTTCGCGAATTAGTCCGATGGCGAAGTAGACTTCAAACACTTATTTTTTCTACTACTTCTGTGATTGGATGGCAGTTCTTGAGACACGCCCCGTTTAGCTGTGAGCCAGTAGTAATCAGGAAGCAGTAGTGTGAGTGAGTGTTGTACAGTGCTGTGCAGAGGCCTCGCTTGATCGCAGCAACCAATAAGCAAACGATAGTGTCTCGTGTGTGTATATGACTGTCAAGTCAAGTCTGCCGCCACATAAATCCGAGAAATAATCGGGGCTATGCCATGTGTAGATACCTGAAAAATTCTTGAGTTCAGTGACCTGCAGGTTAGACCCTACAGTCTTATATACAAATATGCCGATGTCAACTGTGTATTGGTTGCCTGCTGTCGCAGTGGAAGGCGCCGATTGGGCCACCGTTCTTCAGTAGGTGTCAAACACCATGCGGACCAATGGATAAGGTTATACAGACACACGTGTGTTGAATTATAGCTTGTCCTAAAATTAATCCGCGAGTTTTTCAGCTCTCTAGCCATGTAGAAGCCCGAAATAAAATATAAAATCTGTGATACAAGTTACGGCGAAAATTCCACAAATCCAACATGGCGGTGACTGATCCCACTTAAGGTGGATGAGTCTCGTACATCTTCGGACGTTAAAGATCATAGGTTCGCGTGACATGAAGAACTACTTAACCGGTCCAGTCCCGAATTAATTTACGAGCTCAAGTGTTGCAATCGTTGAATATTTTGATGCGCGCTGTACACTTGTGTCGAGCGTGCTTCTCGCAACCAGCGAACAACGCACGCACTGCGTGTTCGTCGCTGTCAGCGTCAACCATTCACGAATGAGATGTGCACAATTTTAACAAATCAGATTTCTCATACGGAAGATGCCCAAAAACATAGGCCAGTGATTCCTTCTTATGTACAGTGCCCGNTTTTTGCCGTAATTTCCATTTAAGAATGTGTCACGGAAAATTTCGCACGACGTTACATAAATAGAGCCTAGAGTATTTCGCGAATTAGTCCGATGGCGAAGTAGACTTCAAACACTTATTTTTTCTACTACTTCTGTGATTGGATGGCAGTTCTTGAGACACGCCCCGTTTAGCTGTGAGCCAGTAGTAATCAGGAAGCAGTAGTGTGAGTGAGTGTTGTACAGTGCTGTGCAGAGGCCTCGCTTGATCGCAGCAACCAATAAGCAAACGATAGTGTCTCGTGTGTGTATATGACTGTCAAGTCAAGTCTGCCGCCACATAAATCCGAGAAATAATCGGGGCTATGCCATGTGAAGATACCTGAAAAATTCTTGAGTTCAGTGACCTGCAGGTTAGACCCTACAGTCTTATATACAAATATGCCGATGTCAACTGTGTATTGGTTGCCTGCTGTCGCAGTGGAAGGCGCCGATTGGGCCACCGTTCTTCAGTAGGTGTCAAACACCATGCGGACCAATGGATAAGGTTATACAGACACACGTGTGTTGAATTATAGCTTGTCCTAAAATNGGTGTCAAACACCATGCGGACCAATGGATAAGGTTATACAGACACACGTGTGTTGAATTATAGCTTGT
The DNA here is from genome assembly GCA_002778355.1 of Clitarchus hookeri. Taxonomy (NCBI): domain Eukaryota; kingdom Metazoa; phylum Arthropoda; class Insecta; order Phasmatodea; family Phasmatidae; genus Clitarchus; species Clitarchus hookeri. The sequence continues at coordinate 96,685 of NQII01005455.1, read as the reverse complement.
CCTAAAATGAATCCGCGGGTTTTTCAGCTCTCTAGCCATGTAGAAGCCCGAAATAAAATATAAAATCTGTGATACATGTTACGGCGAAAATTCCACAAATCCAACATGGCGGTGACTGATCCCACTTAAGGTGGATGAGTTTCGTACATCTTCGGACGTTAAATATCATAGGTTCGCGTGACATGAAGAACTACTTAACCGGTCCAGTACCGAATTAATTTACGAGCTCAAGTGTTGCAATCGTTGAATATTTTGATGCGCGCTGTACACTTGTGTCGAGCGTGCTTCTCGCAACCAGCGAACAACGCACTGCGTGTTCGTCGCTGTCAGCGTCAACCATTCACGAATGAGATGTGCACAAATTTAACAAATCAGATTTCTCATACGGAAGATGCCCAAAAACATAGGCCAGTGATTCCTTCTTATGTACAGTGCCCGCCGTGAATATCCTTTCACTTGCAACATTTCCTTGATCATGGACACAGTGGCAGAACGGGATAACAGGATTTGTCATGTCTGCACGGGTTTCAGTTATATCCGCATTTTAACGCGAGGGAAGAAATTATTAAATAATGAGGGAACTTTTGAATACGGCCATAGGTGTGAAATTAATAATGGAAGGAAAAAAAAGTAGCGGATTTCGAAATAACTGTTTAGGCGTTCCCTGCGGCCTGACAAGCTTGGTTTCAAATAGTGCAATAAAAGAATTTAGTTTTTCATATGGCTGCACACCTGATTGGCACCCACAGTATATAAGATGAGAAAAATCGGTGTGCTCATTTAACCCGTCCCCTCTCTACTAGCACTTTTCCTATCCACTAATATAGAGCATGATTCCTATCCTCTGTCTCCTGTAGCATTTTCTGTTAAATATGATCATGCATGAAGCAATTTTTTAATTATTACCTGTCGAAAGGGTTTTTACGGTGACTATGCCGGTTTTTCCTTTTCTCTTCTAAGTATAGTAGTTTAGCTATAAGAACACTTAGGGAGGTTCTCATGTCCAAAAGTTGACCATGGCAGCCCAATCCCTCTTTGCCGTTATGCATGTCTCTTTGCATGATACTCCCTTCCTTGTAGGCGTATGGGGCTTAGCCCTGAGACGCACTTAACTCCCGTCCCTACCGCGGGCTCATATAACACTTAGGTTTAGAGTAGTTAGTTAAAAAAAAAAAAAGTGTGCTCATTTAGTCACCGCCTAGAGGTCTGATCGTCACCCCGATTCCATTCTGTCCTACTATGTAAATGCCAAGCCTGACCATGGCAGCATTGAACACAGTTTCATCGCATGCGATGGATACTTGCGCTCCTACTCCGAGACCTGCGATGGTGGCGGCATGCATAATTAGCGTTTCGCGCATTACCCAGTCGTCTACGAACCAACGCAGATTCAAGTGGATTGTCCTGGAGCATCGTCCTGTGTCGTGTTCCTCGTAATGCTGCAGATGCAGCTACCCTGCAGTGTGAACCAAATCATCGCTCCGGCCCAGACACCTGCTATCACCCATGTGCCAGACTGTGCTGCGGAGCTGTCCCTGGCGGAGCATGGATCGTAGGACTGCTGCCAGCATCCCGGGTCCAAGAAGGATGCATCCACCCAGACGACCAGATTGCCACAGAGCACATTGTCGGCACCAGGTGCTCGTGTCTGTACCTACCATGGATAGTTCTACATCCTTCTCGGGAAACAAACCTGTACCTACTCGCAGCCGTCCAGCAACATGTATTCCTGGAACTGTGTATGCTGGATCCACCGGACCTGCTGTTGACGGTGGTCTCACCATTGGCAAGGCAGACGTCGTGGAGTCAACTTTTAAATAAGTTCAAGATCTGCAGTTTGGCTATGATGAGATGTATGACCAATCGGGAACCGATGGACATCACTACGATCCAGAGACTTGTGTGATGCTTCACAAGCAGCTGATGCTTACCATCATTTGAGAAGTGTTCTTAAAAAAGAATTTTATGAATTTAAAAAAATTATAAATGTGTTGTGTATTGATTGTGTTCTAAATAAATAGATAAAGAAAAATAATTGTTTTTTTTTATTGTACCCTACTGATTTTTTAAAATACTATTAATTTATTTTCTCTTAAATTTATTATTAATCGTAAAATAAATTTTCATTGTGGGTAATTTATTTTCTCTTCACCTTTAAATGAAATCTTAAATGGTAACAAATATTTTAGAACCTTTTTTTTTTACACATTTATAGAAATAATTTTATTTGATTTTTTTGTTGTACAAGCAGCTAGACAGATGAAATATATTTTTTAATGTGAAGAAAANTCAGAAACGGTAGTTAGGAAACGGTAGTTCAGAAGCGGTAGTTTAGAAGCTGTAGATCAGAAGCGGTAGTTCAGAAGCGGTAGTTCAAAAGCGGTAGTTCAAAAGCGGTAGTTCAGAAGCGGTAGTTCAGAAGCGGTAGTTTAGAAGCGGCAGTTTAGAAGCGGTAGTTCGGAAGCCGTAGTTCGGAAGCTGTAGTTTAGAAACGGTAGTTAGGAAACGGTAGTTCAGAAGCGGTAGTTTAGAAGCTGTAGATCAGAAACGGTAGTTAGGAAACGGTAGTTCAGAAGCGGTAGTTTATAAGCGGTAGTTTAGAAGCGGTAGTTCAGAAACGGTAGTTCAGAAGCGGTAGTTCAGAAGCGGTAGTTCGGAAGCGGTAGTTCGGAAGAGGTAGTTTATAAGCGGTAGTTTAGAAGCGGTAGTTCAGAAACGGTAGTTCAGAAGCGGTAGTTCAGAAACGGTAGTTCAGAAACGGTAGTTTAGAAACGGTAGTTTAGAAACGGTAGTTCAGAAACGGTAGTTTAGAAACGGTAGTTCAGAAGCGGTAGTTTAGAAGCTGTAGTTCATAAGCTTTATGTTCCCGCCACTTACATATTTTAAATATATAGATATCGGTATATNGTAGTTTAGAAGCTGTAGTTCATAAGCTTTATGTTCCCGCCACTTACATATTTTAAATATATAGATATCGGTATATTTCGGCAGATGTTACGAGCACAATAGTATTTGTTATATATAGGTGTAAGTTAAAAACTAGTATTTAGCATAAAGCGAATGTAGTTCGGTTACTGACTCCTTAGAACAGGCAGTGTTTTCCTACGCGGACTGATACGTAGTTCTGTGCGCATGTCGTGTAGTTTGTTAATGCAGTCTGTATGCTTCTCGTTGACCTATTCTTGTGCAGGACTGGCGATGCGATGTAATCCGACAGCGGCGCGGCTCGGCAGCGCAGCTTGGTCTCGCGTTGCCGGCAGTGATAGCGCACGTACGGCCCCTCGCCGCGCTGTGAAGGCGACCTTGATCTCGTCAGCGCGAGCTCGCACGTGGCTGGATTTATACTTGGCAGGCGACTGTCGCTACATCAGTCAAGTCTTTCTAAAACTGAAATTGCGATCTACTGAAACTCTCTCCACGATATTATTCTTTGTATGAAAATCAAGATAATAACTAATAATCCACGATAGCATGCCAATATTATTTTTATAAATACAATTTTTTATTGAAATAATTTTTTAAATTTAAATAATAGTTAGGGTTACACGTTTGCAGGGAAGGAGGGGGGGGGAGGCACCCCTGCCTGTGACGTCAACCGATTGATTTGTCCGAAATTCACCTGGTATTTTCCTACTGTTACCATGCTCACATAGTTTATGAAAAAAATAAGTAGGGTGGGAGAGGAAGTCAACCAATAAAAATGCCTGGCCAAAATCGTTACCTTATATTTCACATAGTTTCTGACAAAATAAGTAAAACGGGAAGGAGGGGAAGTTAACCAGTGATATTNATCGTTACCTTATATTTCACATAGTTTCTGACAAAATAAGTAAAACGGGAAGGAGGGGAAGTTAACCAGTGATATTGCTATGGTAACTAGACGTACTATTTCCCTTGTATCAGTCCGCGCCTCCCGACCACTCGGCTGCGTTATATAAAGGACGGAGCGTGAAATCTCTCAACACCCCCCCTCTCTACTAGCACTTTTTCCTATCATAATAAAGAGCATGATTCCTATCCTCTGTCTCCTGTAGCATTTTCTGTTAAACATGATAATGCATGAAGCAATTTTTAATTCTTTCCTGTCGAAGGGGTTTTTACGGTGACTATGCCGGTTTTTCCCTTTCTCTTCTAATTATAGTTTAGCTATAAGTACACTTAGGGAGGTTGTCATGGCCAAAAGCAGGCCATGGCAGCCCAATCCCTCTTTGCCGTGATGCATGCCTCCTTGCATGATTCTCCCTTCCTTGTAGGCGTATGGGGCTTAGCCCTGAGACGCACTTAACTCCCGTCCCTACCGCGGGCTCATATAACACTTAGTTTTAGAGTAGTTTATGCAAGTTGTATTTTTTTTATAAAAACTGGCTACTCTTGAAATTGCTTTTCGTAGCCCATACTTTTACGTAATGAATTCGGAACAAATATTTCACACAAGTTTTCCTATTTACTGATTTATTTAATTTCGTTCCGTTGAGTATTATAAACACGACAAAAGCAATAAAACTATGGAACACGTAATTTTTTACGATAACATATGATAAACCATAACATCATTCACAAGTAAAAAACGGTCATAATTAAAAGACATACTTAAACAGTTAATACCACACAGAATAAATAAATACACGTTATATAGACTCACAAATATTACTACCTTCACACCTCCGCGTATTCTTTGACAGAATAAAAAGAACATGACAACAAAAAGTCTTTCAATAATCCCAGGAATGCTTTAGGATCTTTGACATGACGGATAGCAACGGGAAATTTGATGAAAATGCCTGTGGCCGTGTACAAGGCTACATTCTGGAACATTTGTAATCGTACTGAGGGTTTATGTATATTGTTTGGAGTTCTGGTGTTGTAATTATGGTAGCTACTGTTCGTATTAACGTTTTATGAATTATCTATGATGAAACTCATCAAGGAATAATTGTTTTTGCAAGAAAGAGTAAAAATTTTGTAATTCTCTTCATGAACATGTCTTCCTTTTGTAGCTTAATATTCTCATCGCCCTCTTTTGCATTCTAAAAAACAGTCAACAGAGTTACCCTAGAACATGACCCCGTCATAATTGGAATGAAGGTACGAAAAGTAAACAGTTTCAGCAGCTTCTGAACCTAATAATCTAACAATATTTCTCAATGCAAAAAAGGCTGCACCAAGTTATTGCATTACCTGCGAGACATGATTTTTCCAATTTAAAGTTTCATTAATATACAATATACAATCCTACGAATTTAACTTGCGGGCCTTATTTTATCTTAACCATATCAGTTAGACAGTTAACTTTTTGTACGAACCTACTTTCCGTCACAAACTGNATCGTTACCTTATATTTCACATAGTTTCTGACAAAATAAGTAAAACGGGAAGGAGGGGAAGTTAACCAGTGATATTTCTATGGTAACTAGACGTACTATTTCCCTTGTATCAGTCCGCGCCTCCCGACCACTCGGCTGCGTTATATAAAGGACGGAGCGTGAAATCTCTCAACACCCCCCCTCTCTACTAGCACTTTTTCCTATCATAATAAAGAGCATGATTCCTATCCTCTGTCTCCTGTAGCATTTTCTGTTAAACATGATAATGCATGAAGCAATTTTTAATTCTTTCCTGTCGAAGGGGTTTTTACGGTGACTATGCCGGTTTTTCCCTTTCTCTTCTAATTATAGTTTAGCTATAAGTACACTTAGGGAGGTTGTCATGGCCAAAAGCAGGCCATGGCAGCCCAATCCCTCTTTGCCGTGATGCATGCCTCCTTGCATGATTCTCCCTTCCTTGTAGGCGTATGGGGCTTAGCCCTGAGACGCACTTAACTCCCGTCTCTACCGCGGGCTCACATAACACTTAGTTTTAGAGTAGTTTATGCAAGTTGTATTTTTTTTTATAAAAACTGGCTACTCTTGAAATTGGTTTTCGTAGCCCATACTTTTACGTAATGAATTCGGAACAAATATTTCACACAAGTTTTCCTATTTACTGATTTATTTAATTTCGTTCCGTTGAGTATTATAAACACGACAAAAGCAATAAAACTATGGAACACGTAATTTTTTACGATAACATATGATAAACCATAACATCATTCACAAGTAAAAAACGGTCATAATTAAAAGACATACTTAAACAGTTAATACCATACAGAATAAATAAATACACGTTATATAGACTCACAAATATTACTACCTTCACACCTCCGCGTATTCTTTGACAGAATAAAAAGAACATGACAACAAAAAGTCTTTCAATAATTTCAGGAATGCTTTAGGATCTTTGACATGTCGGATATCAACGGGAAATTTGATGAAAATGCCTGTGGCCGTGTACAAGGCTACATTCTGGAACATTTGTAATCGTACTGAGGGTTTATGTATATTGTTTGGAGTTCTGGTGTTGTAATTATGGTAGCTACTGTTCGTATTAACGTTTTATGAATTATCTATGATGAAACTCATCAAGGAATAATTGTTTTTGCAAGAAAGAGTAAAAATTTTGTAATTCTCTTCATGAACATGTCTTCCTTTTGTAGCTTAATATTCTCATCGCCCTCTTTTGCATTCTAAAAAACAGTCAACAGAGTTACCCTAGACCATGACCCCGTCATAATTGGAATGAAGGTACGAAAAGTAAACAGTTTCAGAAGCTTCTGGACCTAATAATCTAACAATATTTCTGAATGCAAAAAAGGCTGCACCAAGTTATTGCATTACCTGCGAGACATGATTTTTCCAATTTAAAGTTTCATCAATATACAATATACAATCCTACGAATTTAACTTACGGGCCTTATTTTATCTTAACCATATCAGTTAGACAGTTAACTTTTTGTACGAACCTACTTTCCGTCACAAACTGNACGGGCCTTATTTTATCTTAACCATATCAGTTAGACAGTTAACTTTTTGTACGAACCTACTTTCCGTCACAAACTGCATGCATTTCGTTTTGTCTGTATTTAATGTTAGTTGATTTGCCCTAAACCACGAGGTCAATTTAGTAAAATTATTCATTGCTACATCTTATGATGATTGTTTTATTGTTTTTCCAGCACATAACAGGATGGTGTCACCTGCAAAAAGTACTGTTGATGCACCAGAACCCATCTAAACACAACAGTGGACCCAAAATTAATCCTTGTGGTACCCCATGCTTTAATGATCTCACTTGTTGAGGAAATACCTTTCATATCGACTTCCTTTTCTAGAACGGCAATTGTCGACACAGTTGATCTAAATGTACAAATACAGTACACTGACAAATGGATCAACTGATACATGACACCATATAAACTTACAATTCCGCGCCATTTGACACAACTGATGGCAGAAGGATACATAGGTGAAGTCAACATTGGCGCTTCTTTCAGAGAACTGTTAAATATTAAATTTCAACAAATTATTTCCGTCTAGCAGAAAATAATGTAACTGATGATTAAATTTTCGAATAGAAGCGTAACGGGCGGAAACGTTTACATTTTTAATTTTTATTTGTAATAAATACGTATTTAACGCCAAAACCACATCTGTGTCTTAAATGACTACCGTATTTCTTCTTNCCAAAACCACATCTGTGTCTTAAATGACTACCGTATTTCTTCTTACTTTCAATAAGATAAACAATGCAATGAATACGTTAACATTATGTTAGTTGATTAAAATGAAAAACTACACTGTTCTTAATTTGATTTTGGTATTAAAATAACGTCCTAAGTAGTGGTAAAAACAGGTTTTGAGTGGGGGTACGGAAAGGTCATTGCCCTTCNTTACTTTCAATAAGATAAACAATGCAATGAATACGTTAACATTATGTTAGTTGATTAAAATGAAAAACTACACTGTTATTAATTTGATTTTGGTATTAAAATAACGTCCTAAGTAGTGGTAAAAACAGGTTTTGAGTGGGGGTACGGAAAGGTCATTGCCCTTTGTGCGCATGCGTAGTGGTGCGGGTCACCTTGAGCTCCGTGTTTTGTTGTTTTCATGGAGGTTAGACGGTAATGGCTGGATGCTGCGAAGGAAGGAGTATCGCGATGGATGCTGTGTGTCAGTTGTGGGGAAGTTCGCACTGCCCCTCGATGTTTTCGGGGCGGTGTCTTACGCAAGAGAACGACGTGATGCAACGGAGGGTCGACGTGAGTAAGGATGCCTTCGACATCGTAAACATTTCACCTTCACAAGGTTGTTCCCGTCCCACGATTCTCGCACTTCAAGTTCCGTAAGCCGGCCTGAACACCACCGCATCTGAACTGTAGCATGTCGACGGGGAAAACAACTTCTGCGTGACTCTAGGTAGGTTAACCTCAAAAACACAGCTGCTGCATTTGTAGGTTATGTGGTTTGTTTGCTTTATTGCGCCCGTAAGATCTTTTTTCAATGCATAGCTGTACACAGATATTCGACAAGTCAAATTACAGTATACAAAGTTTATACACTTGACGTAATCACAACATATATTTTCATAATGTGACTAATCTTCTTCCAGCACATCTGTAGGGTGTCATCGTTTTACTGAAACAGAAGAAAAAGGTTACGAGAAAAACAGGAACAAGAAATATGTTCAACGAAATGTTATACAGTAATTTATTAATATTTGTAGTTTAGATATTCATCCATGCTATAAAATGCACATTCAATAAATTCTTTCAGCTGTTTGTTTAAAGAGTTTTTGGTTAGAGAAGCAAATTTCTTGAAGGTGTTGTGGTAATTAATTGAAAGGTTGACTACCAGTTTTTTCAAAACTGTAGTTTTAAGATAACTGAAGCCATGTGTGTTTTTTATTTTAGTGTCATGCTCATGAAATGACTGATTTTTTTAAAAATAAAGGACTGATTTTGGGCACGAATATGAGTACTGAAAACATGTACTCGCATGCAAATGTTAAAATCTCTGAGCTCTTGAAAAGAGGTCTACATGAGTTGACTTTATTTTGCCATTGATTATTCTTACAGCTCTCTTTTGCATGTGAAACACTTTTACTCTCAGTGGAACTACCCCAAAAAATTATACCACAACACGTGATGGAATGAAAATATGCAAAATATACAATTTTTGTTGTACTATTGTTCAAGACCTCTGCAATACTTTGTAGAGCAAAACAGACTTAACTTAGTGTAGGTAAAATATGTGCAATGTGAGATTTCCAGTTTAGTAAATTGCCTACCTTTAAGCCAAGAAACTTAGTCACTGCTGAAAATTTTGTGTCTGTTACTGCTAACATAAGAATTAGTGTTTTTTCTGTTCTTTGTGAGTATATTCATAAAAAATGTGTTATCTGGGTTGAGATTTGATTAGTTTGCAGTAAACCCTGCATTTAGCTCTGTAACTGTTGTGTCTGTGTTTGTATAAGATCAATTACTGAGTCTCCAGAGACCGAGATGCTAGTATCGTCTGCAAATAACATTGGAGTATGGCCTGGGGTTGCGGCACAGGACTAGGAAGAGTAGGGGGCCTCATATCGAGCCTTGTGGGACCCCATGCTTGATTTTGCCTGCTTCAGAGTAGAATTAAGTAGTTTTTACTTTGATCCGCACTTGTTGTCTGTTTGAAAGGTACGAGCTTATTAGTTTATTGGGTGTACCCGAGACTCCATAAAACTTAAATTTTTTTAAGGGTATGTTGAGATTTACACAGTCAAATGCTTTAGTGAGGTCGCTAAAGATTCCATTAGATGGCAACTTTTTATCAAGTGCGTTAAGAATGCAATTTGCATCATTTGTTGAGGCTTTTTTCCTAAAGCCAAACTGAAAATCCGATATATTTTTGTGATTTCCGAAATGTTGCAGCAATCTCCTGTGAATTAGTTTTTCAATTACTTTTGGGAAGGAGATAAGAAGTGAGGTCTATAATTGGTTACTTCGGTCTTGTCGCCTTTCTTAAACGACGGTGTTACCATATCCCATTTGAGCCTGTCTGGAAACAATCCTGTATTGAAGATAGCATTACAAATATGGCTTAATGGTACATTGAATTCATAAGCACATTGCTTTAATAACATACATCTAATAATCATAGCCACTTGGATAATATGGTTGCAAAGAATTGATTGTTTTCTCCGCTCGAGTTGTGTATGTAAACGATATAACAGGCAGGGTATTAGTACCCTGGAGTGTAGGAATATGTTTTACATCTTGTTTAATATTTTTGTTTATCATGTTTTCTATGACATTTAAGTAGTGTGAATTAAATATCTGCGACTAATTTAGGGTTTGAGGATATACAGTTGTTTACAACCGGACATTGCTCTGTTCTTCCTGTGGTAATTGCTATAATATTCCATGGAGATTTTGTTTAGAATTCTGAATGAACTTACAGAAAAAAAATGTTTTTGCATATTTTGTGACACTAAAAATTTTGCGGTATTTCCTGTAGTGATTCATTGTCTCGGAGCTGCTGTTGGTTTTGTTGTGCAGTTTTCTTTTGTTCTCGGAGGAAATTTCTATTACTTTGGTGGGTCATAAACTTTCCTGTGGATTTGTATTACCGTGGGTCGGTCTGGATGGGATGTACGCGTTTCCTCGATTACAACAACTTGGAGTATTATGTTAGAGTTGAGCATGAAAGCTAGCTACATGAAATTGAAATTCATCCAGTGCAAAATTCGTTGAGTAACTTAATTCCCAGCGAAGGCATTTTAATTCTGAATTACAGGCAAAATCTAGCATAATATTTTTGGGGTTATTTTATTTGCTTAGTAATCCCTAAAAAGAGGGGATAATTGACTTCTTAACTGCATCGTGAGAACTTGAAGGGAAATTGCAGGGCAAAATGCTTTACAAAAAGCATTGAATAGTAAATTAAAAATAGGCCTAACTTTAAAGTAACATAGACAATTTATAATGATTGTGTTTAAAATATATGTTCTATATTTGTAGTTTTAATCTCGTAAAAGTGGATTTTCATTTTGCGATTGCACCCTATTACGTAATGCTACGCCTGCTTACGGTTAAGTATTAATGCGGTAACTTTGTTGCCACAACCCAAAACTAGCAAAGAAATACAAACTAAAATTACTTCCTTAGTTCACGCATCTTATTGCTCGTCCTTAAAAAACTGAATTCAGCACTGCAGTTCAGATGCTGCCAAGCTTAATTTTCAAACATCAGCGTATTGCATGTAGTATCATTGAAAACAACAAAATAAAACAGAAACTCTCACTAATGTTGCAAGCTATACCATTTTTTTTTAGTATATTTATCCAAACCTATATTGCTAATAACGTAACACTGTTCGCCTTGGACAGTGTAATGGAATGTCGTGAATACTTTGCGATGTCCGCTATGATATCGTACATGGAGGATACAAGAGGAGTTTGGTTGGGTAGGGGAGAGGCGAGGGGGCTCGCCACCGGGCATTAGCATAATTGCGAGTGTTGGTTGTTATTATTATTATTATTATTATGAATCACAAAAAGGGCAATGGCTCATTTTAGTGACTTTGCCAAAAATTTAACTAAATAAAATTTTACAAGTGGTGGTTTTTAGCCTCTGAAGTTTGCGTTTCATTTCTGCACACACAAATTTTCTTATGAATTGTTTTGATTGCAGGGAATTACCATCTGAAATGTGTATGCTGATAATTTGTGTTTTGAAGATGCCTGTGGATCATTTGTTGTGAACAAGTGAGCATCAAAGTGTACTTTAGTGCACGAGTAGTTTTACTGTTACAGATTCGCCAATTTCGTTGTAGACGCAGATGAGCATGTTTGGCGATGTACAGAGTCAATGTATAATTTGCACGAGGTGTTAGTTGCCAAGGTAATCTCGTTAACTGAAGATAGTTTCATCCACTTCAAGCAAGTAGGTTTTTTTTTTATGTTCGTGGTTTTCAACCATTTTTAGGAACTATTTGTGCTGCTATCTCGACTGCAGTCTTGAATATTAGTTATATTACGTTCTTCTGTTGTCTGCAAATACTGAAATAGTTGCACGCTCCGTCATGACAGTATCATATGTAAAAGAACGTACCAAGATAAGATTCTAAATCCCAGTACAAAGGTCTGCGAAGCAACATTCAGAGTAACACTCGGGACTGTTTACAGACTTGCACATCGCTGCACATCGCAACAAACTGCATTACACGCTGTTTACAACTGCATCATGTTTGCTCACCTATTTTTAGTTGAGATAATTCTCGTGATAAAGCTGTCGAGGGTATCGTCAATTATGTGTGGAATTATGAGCCTTTGAAACAAGATGTTCTTGGAGACTGTTCGTGGTAAAATGAGCACTTTTGTAAGCCCCGCTCAAGATCTACTTGTACGCATGTTGTGCATTCTTCCGCCATGTGTAAAACTGACATTGCCGTAGGCCTGATCACTTTGTTCGTGTGTCTGTTAAGTGAAACAGTAAAATAATTTGAGAATAGAATATCCTACAAATTTTCTGATCTAATTTGCATTAAGAAAAACAGAAGGCAGAAGAATTAATTTCAGTTTTTGACAAATCTTTACTGGGTGTCTGCCAGTCATTGTGCATGTTAAAACACATGCAGGTAGGAGCAGTGATATTTTTCAAACATTGATTTATAAGTACTCAATGAACCGCGTAACGCTTATAGAAAGTAGGTTTCCCAATACATAATTTTTGTCGGTCGAAGGCACTCGGTTTATCACTCACAACAGAATGTTACTTTGGTTGTATCAGATCAACTGGACGAGTAGCCCGACTGCCGCCATGACCACGAAAGAGGACGTCATGAGGGTGTGGAAGAACGCAGACGCGGTGTGCTTCGACATGGACTCGACGGTGATTCAAGACGAGGCCATCGACGAGCTGGCCAAGTTCTGTGGCAGAGGCCACGAGGTGTCTGCCATGTAAGTTTGCGCAGTTGCTGGTCCTCGCCGAGTTGAGAACGCAGGCGGTTGGGCGTTGCGAAACACTTCTTTTCCCGACATCAGGGTGTCCGCCCACAGGGAAAAGTCAGGGAACTTAATGCGACGAGGAAACGTCAGGGAATTTCCTCCTGGGTCGGGGAAAACGTTAATAAATTGCTACTCTGCAAAAGTTGTTAGTTGTGTGAGTTCAGGATAGTTTGATTATAAGCGCATGCGAGTTACAACTTCAATATTTAAGTTTATGAACTGGCATGGACATGTTTTTGCCAAGTCACATAAGACCCATATGTGCAAAATAAATTAATTTTGTGTGAAGTCAGTTGCGTATATTGCGACAAATATAGATAGACTGAATAAAATGTCAGCCCTGCTTGCTTCGTCTGTTACAGCGCAATTTCGTTCAGCTTCACTGATAGCATATTTATGGGAAAATATGGTATTGGAAGGTTGTGGCCCTGAAAATAGGCCAGGGAAAATTGTAAAATTCTGCCTGGAAAACAGGAAAAAGTCAGGGAATTCCAAAATGAAATTTCAGTGGACATACTGGAACAGATTAATGTATGGATCGTAGGGTGGGAACCAGCGAGGGTACGGGGGGTAAATTTTGTGCGAGGGCTTAAGGCATTGCATTTTTTAACCCCACCGCCCACTTTTCCCAAAAGCTTTTTTAGTACCTTAAAAAATTGTGCAGCAACAACTGTCTTAACTCTGGCAAAGTTGAAAACTTGCTTCTGCATAATACATTTGTCCTGTTAATCACCATCATACACTGGTATTTCCAACCTTCGGCCGAGTCAACATAGCGAAATACCTGCATCTCCTCGTGTCTATCTCCCTCGCTGATCTCTTCTCTCCACAACCTCTTGTACTGGCCTTATGATAGTCTCATTATACAATTGTTGGATAAATACTATGTTTACAGTAAGTATTTATTTAATGTTATGTTTTGACCCAATTTTTCTTGGAATGTTTATATTGTAATGTAATTTTGTTAATTGCCCCTGGTAAATTATTTTTCATTTTCTATTAACGTAATTTTCCACCACCCATCCATTTGATTACGAATAGTATTTTCAGTACATCTAAACTTAAAAAGAGTTATTCTGCTGTAATTTTAATTTAATAATTTTTGGATTGTAATTAATTCGTAGTCAGTTTTATTTTAATTGTATTTTATTTTCTTTGTGTTATATTTTGTGAGTTTTAGTTTTCTTTCCCCGTCTTTTTGGAAGTGCTCTTTTCTTTGTGCTAGACAGCAGGCGTGAAGTTGACGGATGTACCGGTTCTGGTGGGACCTCTGAGTAAGGCGGACTTGATTAAATTTCGCCGGGATTGAATCTTATCAATCCCTGGCATCAATGTAAGCTGGATATCATCTCAGTGGTCCCAGAAGTAGTTTTAAATTGCAGGAACGCCATGTGGTGTTTGAGAAGAAGGCGCAAGCATTTGTTCAGGGAATTACATATTAGTGGTTCCAGACGCCGCCAACATTGAGGCGCCGCTTAATGACAGGCGCCATGTTAATAAGTATGACGCCAATATAATCCCAGGTGACGTCGACTCTTTTCTGATGCCGCAGGGGCATCTAAGTAGCAGGTAATGGTAATTATTAAGTTTAGGGGCTTTTCTGAAAAACACAAAAAAAAATTCCGGAATATGGTACATTTCTACTTTACTAATGATGCAGAACACGTATATACTAGGGGCATTAACGTCAGACTAATTTCTTAATATGTGCCCACCTAACCTAACAGAACCTAACTCCACAATGAGTGAATCACTATTTTACGTTTTTAAACTAACCTAGGATTGTAGGGTTGTAAACTAACCTAGGATTGTCAGGTTGTAACGTAATATAAGATTATACAATATTAATAAAATCTTCGATCAACACCCTACAATCACAGGCTACATGGGAACCCTATAATCCTACGTTATTTTAAATAACTACAATCCTAGGTTAGTTAAAATCGCTACAATCCTAGGTTAGTTTAAAAATGTAAAATAGTGATTCACCCATCGTGGGGTTAGGTTCTGTTCGGTTAGGTGGGCACATATTATACAATTAGTCATACGTTAACGACGCTACTATAGTCGGTTCTGCGTTACCTACGAATAATCCTAGGTTAGTTGAGAAAGAATGTTAAATTGTGGGGTAAAACGTCCGGAAAAAGCCTTGTTTGACTTACGTAATATAACTACATTTGCACGTTAAGCTACCGGATAGGATTTGTGGGTTTCACACTAAACTACGAATTTAGGATTTTAGGGATTTAAAGGAGCGTAAAACACACCAAAATAATATAAATGCACTCACCAATGTAGGCGGGTTGTACATACTCTGTCAACGTCCCATTCAACCTCAGATCACTTGATGAAATCACAATTTTCCACTAAGCACCACATACACGCATATAACTCACTGAAACACTCGTTTACAGCCGAAAATATACACAGAAGCACTCGTTAATAGGCTAATATAACGCAGAAACGTAGTCTTGCTTGCTTTCTTCGTTTTAAATCACGAACGGAGCACCACTTAACTCACCACGACCAGCACCTGTAGGCATACTAACTTATGACCCATGATGTTTTATGCGCCCGGTAGATTGCGTGAATATGCGATGCGCTGCCATTATTAATGGCGGCAGACGTTAATAGACGTAAACATCAACTTTTGCGATTTATTTAAATATGTTCTACTTATTTTAACATTACGCCCTCTTGAATATGACCAAGGTAAGCTGTGCAGAACCCGTCAATGCAACTTTTGTTGGTCTAGGACGTTTCGTCCACAAACGTAAACAAACTGCCAAAAACAGTCATCTCGCAAATTTGTTCAATTTTTAAAAATATGTTATACTTATTTTAAAGCTACGCCCCTAGTATATTCGTGTTCTACGTGATTAGTAGAGTCGAAATATACCACTTTTTGAAGTTTTTTTTATTATTTACGGAAAAGCCCCTAAACTTAATAATTACCATTTAATAAATCTAAGTAAAATTAATTTTTTCCGTCATTTATCGGTAGTTATAGAGTAGCCGTTTGGAACTATTCCGAGTACTTCATCCTTGTCCAGTGTTTCATATTTTGTGTCTTACGAGTTGTCATCTGTCTATTGGGTGTGCAACTGTCTTTGTCATGTCATTTGTCTCACAAACCAAGGTGATGTCACNAAAAAATTAAGCGTATTTCTATTTTGGACGCCTCAAAAAAAAAAAAAAAAAAAACTAAACAAACAGAACTTAATATTTAATGTGTGTTTATATCTCACACAGTCATTATTCACAAACATTGTGTAATTAATTTCAGCCTAATCCTCGTCAAGTTCCTTTAATAACTAAAGCGTAATTAATCTTGGCCCATATGAAATAAGTGTTATATACATGTATAATCGCTGCACAAATGTGCAACACACAGTACGAGGGAGAAGGCAGGGGAGGGGAAGACATACAAGGTTCAAGAGATTGGAATTTTCCCTTCAGTCTGGAAACAAGAATTTGGTGCTTATACTGGCAGGCGTTGACTGTGAAGGCCTAAGAGCTTCGATTGTAAGTTGTTCAGTTCCATAAATGTTTCTTGTGTTTTAGCAGATAAAAAGGAAATTTATTTCAGCAGCTACATATTTGTGTTTTCTTAATAATTGGCTTCAGAGTAGCGCAGTTGTGTCGTAAAAAGTGTAGTTTAAAGTTTCGGCAAGTTCGTCGTGTTGGTGTGTGAGTCTGCAGATAATTGATCGACCGTTGACGACCGTGTTGCAGAACAAAAGAAGCAATGCGGGGCAACTTGAACTTCAAGCAAGCGCTCTCTCGTCGCCTGGACATCATCCAGCCGTCCATGAGCCAACTGCGCGAGTTCATACGCACTCGGCCGTCCAAACTGTCCCCGGGGATAAAGTGAGTCGTGGTGTCCCTTACTTGTGTTTGTTTGTGACTGACTCTTAGTTGTTTTATTCCCCCCGTAAGCAGCCCTTCATGTGCATAGTCTCGCCCAAGGAAACATTTCTCAGCAGTTGTATGAACAGTATGGTCAGCGAAAAAAGTTTGAGATCAACAACGTTCAGTTTCTTTTAATAATGAATTTGCATAAAACATAAAGCACCTGTCTATTTGAGTTCTGGACTTTTTCCAGAGCAGTGGCTGTTTATCTTGTCTCCAGAACCATTTATTTCACTCTTAATTTCAGTTTTAATATGACATGACACACATTTTTGGCAGAACGAAATTCAAGACATGTTGTGCTGTTATTAGTTTTCTTCCAGCTGATAATAATGTGTGGTAACAGTTTTTAGTTCCAAGCAGTAATGTATTTAGTAAATTTACGGTTACTTCAAACTTTTTTGAAGTCCTCGTAAAGGCCTACTTTCAGGATATTCCTCCGCCTCGCGCAAACAAAGCTTAACAAAGTCTAGACAATGCGCCGCGTTTGTGCGTACTCAGCGTTATAATATTTTGCATGAGTATTTTTTCCTACTAGGCGTTACAAACACACCTATTTTCTCAGTATATTTATTCATATTATATGTAAATTAAATATTTTAATTTGTAAATTAATTACCAGTAAACATTCATTTTAACCAAAAAATTAAGATACCTTTATGTTAACGCAAGTATGAAACATTTGTGATACACAAAATATTTAGGAAGTGGCCATACATACCATACACGGGGTGATTCTTCGAAGGTGTTATTAAAAAAGTGTGAAGAAACCATGAATAGACTGCCTCCTGGCCAATGTACCAATGTCTTAAAAACCAGAATGTTTGTGCATATACTAGAGAAGTTTTGTTAATATTCTTTGGCCTCAATGAAAATTATTTAACCGGAATATACTGTATTTTTTGCTGGTATAATGTTTGGCTTTTGAAAAGTTTTTAGTGGTTTCATGTGAGAGAGAGTGTGTGTGTGTGTGTGTGTGTGCATGTGTGTGCGCGCGCACGAGTGTGTATACCTGTATTTCCAGGTAGTGCATGTGGTCGCTACAGACGTTCCCAGACTAGACTCTGTATATGATTCCTGTGTTTACCTCAGAGCCCGAATAAATATTTTCACTTGCGCTGCGCCGCAGTTGAATTAGGTTTGAACAAAACACAGAGAAGCAAGCAGTCTTGTGACCGGTGTCAAATGCAGATAAATCTTTGCCGGTCAGATACCTCGGCATAAATGGAATTGCTACCACTGCGCATGCGCAGCCGGCATATGTAGCCTCCCATAACACGACTGTACTTCAGCACAATAAATAAACATGCAAAAAATATGTGTTAAGATTGAACTAAGTAATTTTCAGTGATGGGGGTTTGATTACAATTTTTGCTGTCTTTGTTGGAGGGGAATTTGTTATGGAATACAAAAGAGTCTTGTTTCGCCAGCTGTCTTGAGATGACGGTTGGTGATTTGAACAGGAAATGCCTGCAGCATGCGACTCGAATATCGTTAATTGTCAACGAACGTAACATAAACAAAAACACCTCGTGGAAACCTAAATATTCAGCTTCAACATCAGTTGCATTACACAGCGGAAAAATATAGACTATATAAAAATTTGTTCTGAATGAAAAAAAGAATATCTTGTTTTATAAACCAAATAAAAATTTAGTTAACACAATATTAGCCCTGTTACTTTTCAAACATGGTCACCGACATTATAGATGCTCATTATATTCGATTTCGCTTCTCTTGTTTGGTAGTAGAAATGTATAACTGTTTTGCAAATAGTGCACATACATGATATCAAATACACAATGTCACGAGTGTATTTTATATATTGTTGCATTATTTAATCCACCATTTCTTGTCTGCTGAAAATATGCAGTTGTCCACGTATTAATTATCAATCACCACGCTCCATCAATTAGTGAAGCAGATGGCTGTCCGCGTCCAAATGGCGCAGTATAAATAAAGCACGCACGCACCATAGAGGACAGATGTCCAGGCAAGAAATCAATACTAGACGTTAGCCGAAGCAGACCCGAATACTTCTGAAGGCCGCAGATGATGCCTGAACGACCACGTTACGAAATATCTTATTGGCTCCTGAAATAGGCTGTGGGGAAATGGAGTTGCTAGGCAGGGAAGGCTCGCAACCACTTGCACCAGGTATATTTAATTGCAGTTGTGATATCGGGCAATTTCTATGCTGCGCCGGTGGAAATGTCAGGTTGTTGTATTTGAGACGTGAGACACGAGGGTGTTTGTAGTTCCTTTGCTTTATGGTATGCAGCATGTGTTGTTACGATGGGCATTTTCAGACAGTGTTGCTGTTCACTGTAGATTTTTTGAGGTAGTATGGTTTATTTGGTTTTTTTTGCTATTGTATGTTCAGGTTGAGTTTTTCCAGGCAGTGTCGGTGGTTACGGGTTATGTTCTCAGGTAGTGCGCGTTGCTACGTACAACGTGTGTTTTTCCGTAGGTCCCTGGTGGACGTGCTGCACCGGAAGACCATTCCAGTGTACCTGGTGTCTGGCGGCATCCGGGGGATCATCACGCCGGTGGCCCTCGAACTGGGGGTCCCCTTGCAGAACGTGTACGCCAACAGGCTCAAGTTCTTCCTGAATGGTCAGTACGACTAGCCACTAGCCAATCATCTTGGAGCATTACAGCTGCGTGCCGCGGTGCCGGTCGCATCCCCGTCAATCTCCTTTATTACGTGATGTAGGTCGGGTCACCTCTTTTTCGCAAAAAGACTTAAGCTCGGGCTGGACGTCACCTTGTTACATGCGAGCTTGCAAATTTCCCTTGGCTATTGCCTGTGTCTGTGTGAGGAGACATTTTTTACTCGACGGGGTGAATTAGAACAAAGGTACCCTGAAACTGAACTTCTGTGATTGGCTGGCAGACTAAGTGTCTGCATGAGAGTTAAAACCATCCAACCACAATATTGGTTCTGGACTAATGTGGTTTGGAGTACGAGTAACCGTGGAAGCTTTTCGCAGAAAACGGGTGGCCCCAGCTATAGGTAAAATGAACACTTTTGGAAAATAATCACTATCTGTTAAGTGCATTATATTTATAATAATACAATCTGGCCTGCAGGCTTCCAGTTAAGTTGGCAGCAAGTTCAGCGAAATAGTTCCAACTCTTGATGCTGCATTGAGAGTATAATGTTTAAATCAAGTTTGCGTTTTTTCTGCTTTACATACATTATAGTACAAATTGGCGTATTGGTAAAAGATTGAGGTTCCTAACATTTTCGCCTCTTCGCTCGACTGATACATGAATGAAGACATTGAACCCATTGCAATGTAGAGTGTGTACGGTGGAAAGATACAAAGTGCGGAGAAAAGTAGATCTTAAGCAGGGTTTTCAAAAGTGCTCAGTTAACCGTGAATACCCTATAGAGCCACGCCGGTGTATTAATTGAATAAAGTAATTGATAGGAGTGGAAATATATGGAGAGTTGTGAAAAAACACCAAGGAAAGGTTAGTTATAGGCCATTGCAGTTTTCATTGCTACCCCAGTTATACCTTGGAATTTAAAATCAGCATATTAGTTTTTTTTTTAAATATGTAACAACATTTAAAAAAAAATTTGCATGTCAGCATTTTTTGGTAGGTGCTATATACTATGTGGTTATGGCACTACAGATAAATCTGAATCACCTTTCACGTAATTTTTGTCTTGGGGTCTTATAAAAACACTGAAGTATAATGTGCTCTGATAAGTAGTTGCTCAACTATTGTAGTTAATGTGACCGTGCATCACACAAGTGCATATTTTTACTGGTGCACAAAGATTTGCAATACGGCATCATATTTTCCGACCACAAGGAGATATCAGTGTTGGAATCTTCAGAAAGGTTTCAAGTCGTGCGTTACGAAATTGTGTCGCATTGTGGCATCTGGTAATCTTTGTTCTTGAAACTTAAATGTTTGTTCAGCAATGCCAAAAAAAAAAAAATGTCAAGAGTGAAGAGATCCCTTTTTAATTGGAAAATTTTTGACATAGAAGTAGAATTTAATTACAGTAAAACTACCAATTAACAAGTCAATCCTAAACTTTGTAAGGTGGTGCAGATTATGCTGAGATGACAATGAAATAAAGAATTGACTTGGAATGGATGCTAAAAACATTTTTGAAAAGAAAAAAAAAAGGCAAATAAAACTGCAGATAATCAGTGTGTGTGCTAAAATCTCTTTTGCAACTGCTGATTTTTAAAATTTCTTTTGTGAGCAAAATAATTTATTTATTTTTTAATCACAGACAGATGTGGGTAGTAATGTTATTAATCTGGGAAATAACTTAAAAAGACGGGAGGAATATGTATTCTTTCACATTTTACTGGTTGCGCACATTTTGCTAGTTATGTATTTTCAGAAGTTTTTAATTCTACTACTAAATCTGTCTTTAGTTGTGATGCACTTCATCGTGTTCGGAAGATAGCTGTGGAGTGTATTTGACGATGTTTTGTTAGGACTGGTGGGCGTAAACAACTTTTAGTTTCTGTTGCCATCGTTTGTAACTACGGCATGCTTCGGAACGCATGCAGGTTCCAGTTGCGACAACACGTCGAGATAGTTGGTTTGCTTGCAGGGGATTACGCAGGCTTCGACGAGACAGAGCCGACGTGCAACAGCGGCGGGAAGGCGGAGGTGATCAGGCGGCTGAAGGAGCGACAGGGCCACTCTAGCATCGTCCTGGTGGGAGACGGGGCCACCGACATGGAGGCCTGCCCGCCGGCAGATGCCTTCATAGGTGAGTCCCAGCTGTCAACTTCTGACGGTGTGTATCGTCACGCGAGGCATCCGAACTGAGCAACGTGCTTCTTGTTGTTAAGCTTCTAAAACTGTCCCTGCTGTCAACTCCTGGCACGCAGAGGAAAGTTTGTAAGAAACTAGCCAATAATTATTTTATTGGTGATAATATTTTTGTATTACATATTGGTATTTATCAGATATGTGCAGGGTTACGAAGCTTCATGGAAAAAGTCGGGGAAATGGTTTTTACCAAAATTCCAGGTAAAAATGTCCAATTTTTTTTTAAAAAGAGAAAACAGAATTTATGACTGAGGTGTTTGCAAACACAGTGAAGCAAATGCGCTTTCAGCTGTGAATAATATTATAAAAGGTACGGCAGGAATAGGCCGCTAGTCTACTAATTTAATTATAAAAAGGAGATAGAAAACACCAGTACTCAGGGCAGTACTTATGGATGGACGCGCACACGCAAGTCGGATGAACACATTTTCCACGCGGATGTGCGGTCGTGTCGTTTCGCTGGCTAGGCCAGCTTATTTAGGTGGCGAGTGGTGGTACACTGCAGTCTCCTGCACATCCGCGTGGCAAATGTTCTCCTGACGTGTGTGTGTCTCTCTCTCTCTCTCTCTCTCTCTCTCTCTCTCCCCTCCCCCCACGTGCAGTGGCCTTTAATACTTTTGTTTTCTATCTCTTTTTTTATTATGTATTTAATATTACAAATGAATTGTGTATCTGGATTCTACTTTGTCGCTGTATGGCGTTTCAGCTCCCGCAAATAAGTATTTGCAGCGACTTATATATACTTTTTATTGTCATGCCGGCTAGCCTGAGAATCATGACGGGGTTCTCAGAGGTGTGTGTGGCTGCAGGAGTACCAGCGACTGCACACACCACTGGTGTGCACGTCCTGCCACGGTGCTGTTAAGGCCGCGCTGCACGCCGTTAACACTTACGTGAAGGAGGACTGAGAAAACATTTGCTAATATCCTGGGGTGATCTGAAACATGAACACTTTACGCTGACACATAGTGAAATAAAAATAATAAAACATTCACTTCTCTGTTCAACGATGCTTGTACAACTGACGTAAGTGATGTGCTCAAGGACTCGAAAGTTATGCCGGCTATCTGCCTTCGCCTGCCAGGTTATAGACTGGTAATTAAACTGAAGTCGGGCGGTGTCGTATATCTACCATGCTATCTCGCACACTGGCATGATTTGTTCACAGAAAGGGAATAAACGAGTCTGCGATGGACACGGACGGACCCCTGTGTAGAGGCTAAACGAAAAATGTTTTAAAAATGTAAACTATTGAATAGAATGCATGAAAGTACAGCCAGAAAGTTGAGGACCTCCTCGCAGCGACGTCTGCTATCAGTCGCAGCTGCTCTGAGGCTACAGAAAAGTTTACCAGAAGATGACTCATGCCCACATTTGTTTGATCATTAACATAATATACAACCTTGTAACAAAACTATATCCACTTTCCTTTAAAAAATAATTAAATTATTATACCAGCGTAAGTTTTTTCCATCAGCATCTCTGTAATCAAAACAAATACAAATTTTAACTCTCTGAGTGGTTGGAAAGTGTGAGCTTGTGAGGTCGTGGCACGTCGCACTCGACGGCCTCAGGTTGACCACCTGTCTATAGTGCTGCATTCTTGTGTTTGTATATTTCCCTTCTCCCTCACACCACCTGTGCTTTGAGGGGTTACTCTGTTTTTTTTTCCCTAACCCAATGACACAACACTCAATGCAATGGGGTTCTCGGGATCTCTCAGAGTGCTGCTGTTGGGAGTCTTACGACTGGGCTATTGGCCTGAGCACTTGGGTACTGCAACAACTTTTTCATGTCATATCCTCGCTTTTTCTTAAACGTAACTTAATTTTTACAGTTGACTCATCATATTATCTGTCTGTTGTATTTTCTGACAATGCCGTAAACTCTAATTAGTGTTTGTGCATATTGAGTGTTGTCAATTAAATATGCAGGAAATCTGTGCCTTTGAAGGTAATGCGCATTGCAGTGGGTATATGCAGCTCTCAAGGCACGGAGTATAGAGTGCACGCCTTGAAAGAAGCGCTGTAACAATGCGTCAGGTCAGCATCTTCGCAGTGGGCACGCAGCCTCCAGTCAATTGAGTTGGAGCGGCAAAGCGTAGTCTTGCCCGCCTGCCGGCGCAAGTTCAGGGGTCAGACGCCTCTGGGTTGCACGGTGCCCAGCGACACTAAGCATGTGTACTTGAAATGTGCGAACTAAAGTAAAGTGGTGTAGCACAGACATGCGAGTTGTTACTGCACTGTAGATTCTTTCCTGAGTCCCTGTAACTATCACTCGGTGGCAGCTGCTTGTTCCCCTGAGGGCTTGTCGACAAATTACCGAACTATATGAAGAACCCCTCACAGCTTCATCAATTTATTTTTAATGTGCATTTTGTAATGTAAGTAAATTGTTAATGTAATTATTGCCCATGATGTTACAACACTTAACCGTATGGTAACTCCCTAATAAATTATTATCTATAAAATACGTGTATATCAGTGTTCTGGGAATATAACTTTTTCTGTAGGTAAGAAAAAAAAAATTATTGACAGCAGGTACTTTGTACTTTTATCCTATTAAATGTAATGAAAAAGAAAAACTATTTTAGTTGCAGTTTCCTTAAGGGAAAGGAGAAAAGTACAAAATGGCATCTGTAGTGAAATCTATTGGCTTACATTGCATGCCTACTATGACACAAATAATTTGGGAAAAATTCAGCTTCCTGGTAGTGCATATTGCTTCCTTTTGGCGAGACGTGAACACCTTTTAAATTCTTGGGCAAGGGAAAATTTATCACAGGGCGAATCTTTTCAGGGTCCATCAGAATTTTGCCACTAGAGGTCACAAAACCCAGATACTTAACATATTTCCTCGCCCAAGTAATTTTTTCTGGATCTACCGTTAGCCCTGCGTCATGCAAAGCTGACAAAAATGCTCAACATGCCTGTCAAAAGAGTTGCTATACAGGATGGGGCTGAATTCGGCCGACGTACTTCGTGAGGTGATTCTTTATGCAAAATCAAGTGGCTAATATACTGTATGGGACACTTTGTACCTAAACTAAATATTAAGGGCAAAATAAGTCCCTGAAAATTTAGATTTCGGTATGAATTTTTGTGTAATATCAGAAACCAGGTGAGATGAAAGTAAAATTCGTGGAATACTGTTTTATGTTATCAGG
>NQII01005455.1:60825-71872 GCA_002778355.1 Clitarchus hookeri | reverse complement strand
GGGGGGGGGGGGGAGGCACCCTATTATTGCTGGCAATTTCATTACTGTCTGGAATTATGAACGTTTGAAGCTGGTTTATTGAGCAGTATGACCTACGAAACAAAAATAGTCCCCTTGTTCCAACAGCCTAGGGCCCAACGTTTTCGTTTAAAATGCACACAAAGATTCCGCTGCAGCGATACAGTGCCTCGTAGGTAGGCAATGCGTGTATGGTAAGCTACTGTTTTCCCACTGCACAGACAATGGTGGACGATTACTTACTGTAAACAACAATTACCAAGCATTAGAAAGCTAACGATACGACATCCGACAATGTGTTCCTGTCAACAGTCGGTGTGAGATTCCCTACATGAAGTATTGGTATTGCCTACGTGCCTGGAACTGTATTACTGTCGCAGCTGTATACTGTAAAGATTATCGTTTATGTGCCTTCAGTCAAAGCTTCATGTATGTGCGTTTTGTACGAAAGCGGTGGTCCTAGGCAGTTGCGACTAGATGCCCTGCGTTGTTACCTAGGTCATGCTGTTAAATAAACAAGCATCAAACGTTTATGAGTCCTGACGGTTCGTATAAACACATCCCGTCATTAATAAATCAGGGACTAAGCGAAGTGGGGCAACAGTAACATGTTGGACTCACATTTGGGAGGATGCTGGTTTAAATCCTGGTCAGGCCGTCTTGAACTCGATTTACCATGATTTCCCGAAGTTACTCCAGGCAAACGCTGGGATGGTTCCTTTATAAACGCCACGGCAGAGTCCTTCCTCAGTTCCCTTCAAGTGCCTATTTGTATGCTTACGTGTCTAATGACCTCGCTTTGGACGCGACATTAAACGCACAGGTGGCCATAATGTATTATTTGCAGTAAATGAGCGTTACTTTTGACAAACGACACGTCGACAGTTTAAAGTAACGTTTCCATAATGCAACACTGTCAAGCCGTTAGTTTGCGAGCAAACATCTAACTAGGTGTCACATACAGTATATAGTATAAAACATGTGTGTACAGACTGTGCGAGCGATCTACATGTCTAGAACTAATACCACACTAGGCAGCTCTGTACGGTGTGACGTGTTCACTTCCACGCCTGGCACGACAGTTATCACAGCACCAAAAAGCGCTATAGCGAATGTGGCCCATTAAACCCAGAGACAAATTATCTGAGCACCCCATAATGTATCATCTACATTTCTGTTGGTCAAGGTGCATATTGTGTGTACAAAATGGAATGCTTTACGTGGCCGGAACCGACAGATATGCTACTCGTCTACGGTGCGGCAAAAGGAAATGGACAAACAGCTCAAAGAATGTACAGCAATCAATTTCGCACAGACAGCAGCCACACCACATTTACGTCTGTGAAACAACGTTTGAGAGAAAATGGAAGTTTGGAGGTGACACGACCAAATTCAGGGTGCGGACGGACAGCGAGGACAGCCAGTTTTGAAGAGGATGCGTTGAGGCATGTTGAGAATAACCCACATGTGCGTACTATTGCAAGAGAACTGAACAGAAACCGCCGCACCATTGGTCGAGTGCTTCATGAGCAATTACTGCATCCGTTCCATGAATGTGTGCATGCCGTGGGCCCTGCGGATTATTCTCGACGCGTGGAGTTTGCAGCATGGTTTCTGGAACAACACAGAACACACCCTAACTTTGACAGGTACACTCTCTTCACCGACGAGGCTTTCTTTCACGTGATGGTATACAGAATTGTCAAAATATCCACGAGCGGGCAGATATCAATCCTCACACCCCATTCATTCACGAGAATCAACAGCGATTCAGTGTGAACGTCTGGGCGGGCGTAATACATAACATTCCGACAATGTGTACACTGCATCTCTGCGAGAAATTCTGCCATCGTTACTCACAGAGGTTCCGTTACAAACACGAGCGGCCATGTGGTTCCAGCACGATCATATCTGTAGTAACGAGGTAAGCGTCCTGAGGGATGGTGTTCCAAGAAATGGCAAGGACACCGTAGGTACTGCACGATACAGATGTAAAAAAAATTGTTAAAACATTTTGCACTCGTTGGCTTTCTCTAGCAAAATGCCTGTCAAGAGGTGGGATCCTCTGACTAGTGACTTTTAATTTTGAGGTTAAGTCTTTACATGAGAAATAAACAGAATCCTCACTCATGAAAAATAACAAAGCTGTCAAAATCTGTGTTTCTGCTGTTCTAGTGCTTAAACACCCAAAAGTACCAAAAACAGTTGCAGAACCAAAAGGTGCATGTAGTCTTCCGAGAGATGGAGAGGTTAGTCATGTTTTTAACATGCAAGTTAAATAAATCAGTTTGTTTGGTTCTTCTAAATACACTTCCATTATTGTGCACTCAGTGTAACAATTTTTTTTCATAAAAACTATTTCTTACTAGGCATTACGAACACAGCCATTTTCTCCCTGATTTTATTCATATCAATTATGAATGAAACATAATAACTTAAAGGTAAAATGTAAATTAAATTTAACCAAAAAATAAGGTACTTTTATATTAACAGAAGTGTAAAACGCTTTTAATAAAGGAGAAATTTAGTAAACAACCAAGCACGTCATACATGGGGTGATTTTTCAAAGGTTTGATTCAAAAAGCGTGAAGGAACCACTAATGAACTGTACTGTAACGTGTGTGTCCACAGGATACGGAGGTAACGTGGTGCGGGAGGAAGTACGCGCCAAGGCCAAGTGGTACGTCACAAGTTTCAAGGAGCTCCAGGATGCGTTGTGAGCACAACCCGTTCGCCACCTCACTGCCTGATATCGCAGCTTGCCCACATGCCTCTGTGTGCGTGCGTCGCACGTATTGTTCACATACAAGAGGTGCAGCCGTAACTTGCTTACGGATCTCCTCTTGACGGAGTGTGCTTTTTCTCTCGCGCGAGCTGGACTCTGGTTTCTGGGACATTTATCCCATGTTCGACAGAACTGAGGGGCTTTATTCTTCACGCGCAGCATGAAGGATGTTTTTCTTGTTGAATATTTATGTCCAGATTTTTTTCTGGAGCATGCTAATTTTGAAAATAAAATGCGTGGATTTTATCAGTTTAAATTATGGTTGTGCAATATTGTGACGGTTACATTGACGAGTTAGGAAACAGCTTCAGAAGTTGAGAGGTGTGTTATTGTCGCATGACGCAACAGTGCCGTAGTTTTTTTATGCCGGAGTCGTATTCCTATACTTTATGTTCAAAAATCTTGATGACAGAAAAGTACGCAAATTAATATTACATAATTTTTAAGTCAAGAACATATTCTTTGTTGCCGCTATTAAATATTATGCACATGTATTAAAGAAATGGTTTTTAAACGTGTAAAATATTTGTCTTGCAACAATATACAGATGTACTTCATTTGGAAGTAAAGTTTTCAAATCCTTGCCAAATATATTATCATTAATAGATGTTCAATACAGGCAGTCCTCGACTTTCATACATTCGAGATTCGTACACCTCGCTCGTTCATATATGACATATTATCACCTCTCAATCAACTTTCATACATCTAGCAACCTACCAACATCTTGATATAGCACTGTTAGTTGCCATATAACACTGCCCGCCATGTTTTCCAGCCTTCACGGATCATGTGTTGTGAATGTTTAGATAGGACTGTCATCGGCGCAATACTAATCAGTGCTTCTGTTAAAATTACACAAAATAAAATGTTACATTTGCACAAAATTTTACAGAAAGTAGGAAGCATATTTTATTACCTTATTTATTCACACAGTACTCAGAATCAAATATGCATACAGGTGTTTAAAACCAACATTTCAGGCAAGAAAGTATTGCACATTTATATTTATTCGTGATTTTCAATGAAATACTTGTTAAAAATAACACATTTTATCAATTAAACATATAACCTTTCTACCAAAATTATAATTTTTTTAAAATTTTCTTATAACTTTAGAACGAAACCCCTCTTATTACATGCATATATATGATTCTACTTTCACACAAATTTTCAGGAACACTTTATGTGTGAAAGTAGAGGTCTGCCTGTAAAGTACTTTTGATAAGAATAAAATTTAAATTCTCGTCACGTAAATGAGATTTCAGTGTAGTTTAATTCTTAATTCCACGAACCACTGCAGCTGTCCTGTGTGTAGATTTTGTAATTGCAGAGATGCTGATGTCCCCAGTTTTCATTGTATGTAACTTACATCTGTGAACACCTCGACCACTATAGAAATGATTATTTATCGTAACTCTGGAAGTTTGTGTTTCTTAAATGGCAGGATACTATGTAACTAGTGTATTCGCAGTAATACACCTATCAATTTTTCCAGTTGATTATTTCCGTGAGTTTTAAGAAGTTTACTGTCGTAATGTATTATAATTGTGATATTGCTGTTAACAATTTACATGCCTATAAATGTTGTGTTGTATTGTATTGTATTGTATAAGAGTTATTGTTTTAGAAAATATTTTTCGTATTTTGTTCTTGTTGTTGATGATGAATATGTATTACAAATTAGCTTTACAATTCCATCGAAAGTTGCGTGATATAGATGTATACCTCCTGTTTTTAAAAATATTTTTTGTATTTTATTCTTGTTGACGTACGTGCACGTATTATGAATTATATAATAAACCATGTGAGATTACTGTTGGGGTAAAACTATATAGAGGAAATGTTATTTAGTGGTTTAGTCCCGTGGAATACTCGTTATTCTAAAAAGTAGGTAGGAAAATGTTGTCGCCTTGGATAATTGTATTTCTTACTCTGTGTGCTTTGAGCCAAAATTTTCAATACATTGTAGTTAAATGTATTGAATTTACTAAAATTGTTTTGCATAAAGCTGTAAAATAATTTTGTCGTTAAAATTAAAGTAGAAAGTTACTTGCAAATCATAATGTGTGAAAATTATTGTGGGTGTAACGTTCACAAATGTTTTGCTAGAAAGTGTCGCAAACACTTGTGCTGGCTTGAACAATGGCGAAGCTGTCGGGAACATTGCTTCTCATTAAGTACGGTTTCTGTTCAAAGCAACACGAGGGATACGTGTGGGGAAACTTCCATAAGACTAGTGTAGAACTATGGTATGTGAAAATTAACGTAAATGTGTATCACCCTAACTTATTGTATGCAATGGGAAATGCATGCGATTGTTTAGATTAAATTTTTGTGAGGTGCTTAAAGAATGTACTGAATTAATCCGAATATAAAACAATGTTTGATTACACTTTTCACTTCCAAAATGTTAAGGGTCGTAGAGTTTTAACTTTTGAGAGCAATTGACGGACTGATGGTTATTACTTTTTGTCCAGACATGTGTTACATTTCAGTACAAGCTTGTCCTCCGTAATTAGAACAAATAATATAGAGGAAGGTTAAAAAATTTGACTTTCTTTGGTTTTTGATGTATGAAGGTCTACATCATAGTAGATTTACTATCAACTGCATAGAATTTGGCCACATATCCGTATGTGTGTGCGCACGCACGTGAGCAGAATCAGTGCAGCACTGCTTTTAATTTCAGTTTTGTCGCACAGCTTTTGCTCACCATGTAAGAGGGGTTTTTTTTTTTTTTTTAATTAACTAATGAGTGGACATTTATTTAAGTGTAAAGATATATGCCTTAAATTATATGTCCAAATTGTTTGTGGAGAAGTTAATTTTCCTGTAGGTCAAACTTAAATGTTGGAAATGTGGGTATCGTCCTACTTATTAAGAGTAGAAACAGTACTACATTGTCGTACTACACGTCTCTGTTACACATGCAGTATGTAACTGTGTTTGCTGCAGTTTATTAAGTAATTACTGCTTTTACCTGGTGCGTTGAGTTCTGGAAATTCAAAATTTTGCTTTTGAAAAACTTTATAACATTTTAAAATAGTGTTTGCATATACAAATTATTTCAGGACTNTGGAAATTCAAAATTTTGCTTTTGAAAAACTTTATAACATTTTAAAATAGTGTTTGCATATACAAATTATTTCAGGACTCTTTTGTGAGCATGCCTATCCCATTAGCAGTGCAGATCTCTAGCCTTTTGTGCAGTCTTGTGTTGCTCACTATAGTGAACAGCTGAAGAGGATCGCATTACAGTCAAGGAGTACTTCTGCCAGTTAACATGGCAAGATTTTGACAGTTCAACGAAAATGGCGCCAATGTTTACTTTTCGTTTATGTATCCTTTTGCCATCAGCTGGTGCATCAAGTGGAGGCTGTATTTTTTATCAACACGCTGTTAGCTAATCCAGTTCGAGTTGGAAATATGTGACGTGGAACAACGTAAGAATTGGTTAAAAACTATTCACGCATGTCCCACTTAGTTCGTTTTATCAATACAATATAGTAACAAGGAGATGGGTTTTCGGGAGAACAATATGGCGTATAATTTACGTAGACGAACTATTACTGGCCGGATATAAATTACTAGTACTCAAAATCGNGGGAGAACAATATGGCGTATAATTTACGTAGACGAACTATTACTGGCCGGATATAAATTACTAGTACTCAAAATCGCTGTACACAAAATATATGTTACTTTGAAAATTATGCAGAGCTAGTGGAAAAATAGAACTATATTGGCATCTCTTTGTAAATTTGTTATGTTTCACACACAAAAGCTATTCTTTTCTGGCTGGTAATGTTTCGGGAAAGAGCAAACAGATGGCGCACACAGCATGACAGGGCGAGGTGTGAGCCGCTTGCGTTGCTCAACAGATAGCAGCACGGCCTGCCTATTGATCCCGTCTTTTTAAAAGTTGACTGTTCTATTACTGGCTCGGAACGACACGAATTTAGAATATATTTCATCAAATTATAATATTAATAAATTATCTATATTATGCAATATTTCTGTATACTTTTGGAATTAATATCAAGCACGTATGGAAAGGATGGTTGGAGACGTGAAAAAGGTTTTGAAGTTGCGTTTCATTTGGATACGGATCATCTTATTGTCTATTTCATTTAGAACACCTATACATTACTACTTTATCATAAAGTTTAGTTTGTAACACTAACAACCACTGTTTTGTGATCATGTAAAATAACAGTATTAATTAATCTAGGAACTNTAAAGTTTAGTTTGTAACACTAACAACCACTGTTTTGTGATCATGTAAAATAACAGTATTAATTAATCTAGGAACTGTTTCTTATTGCGTATTTTCTGCTTGTCTGATGTGCGTCGGCAGTGCACTCAGAATAGCCAACGTAATATTAACTTTTGTTCGTTCGTGCATCAGCTGATACAGAATTTTGTAAATGGCACTTGTTTGTTTCGTATACATCAAGTTGCCACTCACTGACCGTCAGAATCTCGCCAACTCAAATTAGACAGACCATAATGATACACTAGTAACAACTGTGTACCAAGCGTAGATCGATGCCAGTCACAGTTTTTTTTCCATGTCTCGCGTTTGAAGTTTGTCTCCTTGTACCAACATACCCATTTGAGGGAAATAACTTTTACCCACAACTTAACTCAAATATCTTGCCACATAAGTTTTGATGAGCATGGCCAATTAGTGTAGCTGTTTCAGATGTTTCACTTGCTCAAATCAAGTTACATCTCGTGTGGGTGTGGTGATAAGAGGACGAGAGATCAAGCATCACTTCATACCCACTCTGGTGATTAGAAGGGGATGTTATCCACAGCTGGTGATTGTGTTTGGCATTCTTTCAAATTTTCAAGAATTCTTTGTTGGTTAACTCTTCACTTGTCACTGTAACAAGCATTGAATCACTCGCCCACAATGAGAACCAACTGAGTGTTGAGACTCGACAGTTCATAGATCCTGCATAAAATAACTTAGATCTTGTACTTTATCTTAGTAGCAGAGATTTTCAACTTTCAGTCGAATCTAGTTTAAATATGTCAACTAAAAGTCGTAAACAGCCAAGCTATGTATTTTTTTTCTTCCAAAATTACTATAGTATGCTTGTCAAAGATATTTTACTGTTTAGTGTGACTTGTCATTTCTCGAATCTGTAGTTCAAACACAGTCAGGCTGTGATTAACTGCTTTGTTTGTGTAATTCATGTTGCACCAACCTGTGTTTAGGACAATCTGTGGAGGAAAAATCAAAATTAAGAATAGTTTAGATTTAGTAAAGTCTTTTTAAGTGATATGTACTATGTGATGTATTTCTGTAAGGCGCAGTGTATGCATTTGTATTGATTATAGAATCAAGTATAAAATTAATTAACTGAAATTTTTTTTTGCACGAGGATTGTTTGATTCCATAATAAAAGCATNTATAGAATCAAGTATAAAATTAATTAACTGAAATTTTTTTTTGCACGAGGATTGTTTGATTCCATAATAAAAGCATCACTGCCTCTTTGTGTTGCAGCTTCAGTTAACCTTAAACATATTACTATGTGCCTTTAAGAATTTGTTATACAGGAAGAGAAACACATGCTCGTTTCTGTGCCCACTTACGACCACAAGATAAGAAACGAATNTAAGAATTTGTTATACAGGAAGAGAAACACATGCTCGTTTCTGTGCCCACTTACGACCACAAGATAAGAAACGAATTAAATATTATATTGACTCCCAACAAACACAGAAATGTCCCGAGGCACAAACAACATGCCACAATAAACTTTTCTAACAAAGTGGCACAATAAAGAAATACAATTGCCATAGGACCCCAGAAAACCAAATATAAAAGGAAGTGATATACACAATAAAAGACGCTCATCAAAGCCAAACAGGAAGCGGTAGTAAGAAATCATGCTGGGCGACCGTACATGGCTCAAAGGTGAAAAGAAATAACTTACTTGTATGAATAAACAAGATATAGGCCCAGAGGAAGACTAAATGGTCTATAATCAATGTGGCTTGTGGTTGTGCATTACTAAATGTTATCTTTAAGTTTATCTTCCATGAAACACTAAGTGTGAACTGCCTTCCGGAAAACCTATAATTATGTCCATCATTCAAAATAAATTAATGACAAAAATCATTAAAATAACATAGTAATAACAGACAAAATTGCTGAAATATGAATAAAACATTAAAATACAATAATTTATCACCGTTTGAAATGTGCAAGAAATACAAGTCACTTTCATTACACAAATTGACAAGCTGTTACAATAAAAGATTAATTAATCAATTACTTAAATGTATTGAAAGGGAATTTATTGCTTGATAGAGGTACCCCGCACAAAATGTAATAATAAATTAGTTACAAAATACCTTGAGAGGTTGTAATTTAAATGTTCATAAGTAAACACAATAAAAAAGAAAANAATAATAAATTAGTTACAAAATACCTTGAGAGGTTGTAATTTAAATGTTCATAAGTAAACACAATAAAAAAGAAAACATGCATGATACAGCTTAGAGACTTGGCTCCATGATGACCATCGAGTCCACGGGAAGTATATCCCGGCCAAGAAGATAAACATAAACATAGTTCACTGTCGAACACCAGAATGCCACCAACAAAGAATGGGGCGGCGACGTGAAGAAGCATTATCCCAAGATTAATAAAAAAATTTGCCAGCAGGAGCAGTAAAGACTTGCCTGCCACTTGCACCCTCACTAAAGCTAAATGNTAAGATTAATAAAAAAATTTGCCAGCAGGAGCAGTAAAGACTTGCCTGCCACTTGCACCCTCACTAAAGCTAAATGCAAATGTGAAAAATTAGTGAGTGGATCTAGTTGGTGCACGCACAGAGAGAACGACTATGAAATTGAAGTGTTGCTCACCAAGAAGGGAAGAGAGAAAATATCCAACTCACATTTTGGTGCACCAGCAAACCACACCGACAAGGTCACACCACAAAAGAATGATGGAAAAAATTTTTAAAAACTATTCAGAACTTCATTGCTACAAGAGCAACGAAACTATACATCCATCAAGTGGACTTCAAGTTCAGAAAAACACAGCCATCAGAGGACGGCAGCACGCCATCTTGACTCTGGCTGGACAGAAAGTGAGGAAAAACTTGTGGAGCACAAACAAGGTAGAAACAAAGGCCGAACGAAAAGCTTATATTTACGATGCTGTATGTCGCAGGCCGTCCAGAAGAAGCGCACAGAGGTGGGTGAACATAGCACATGCCGAGCGGCAGGGCTACGCCAAGCAAATGTACAAGAACTGCAGCTGCAGGGACGTAAGTGGAACGGGAAGTCTCGGACGGAGACAACTTAAGGAATTTGCAACGCAGCGTTGCATATCCGGTTGGTAGACAAACAATCTCTCATGAAAAACGTGTCTGCAGGAAACACTAAATTTAAAATGTAGCTTCCAAAGTACAGATAAAAAGGAATTGAAATTAAGTTACGAGAAAAATACATAAAGGGCAAAATATTGACTAACGATGATTAAATAAACTAGGGATGAGTAGAATAACAAAAAATATCTATTCTGATTCTAAATTTAAATATTGGTTCCAGTATTCAGTTATATTTTGAATACTAGCCTTTTGCTTGCAACTTTATTAAACCAATGCAGGTAAAATTCATTAAATGTTTTATTTAACCTATGGGAGAATTGAACAATAACAAAGTGCTCAGATCAGGACACAAAACAACAACTTTATTACAAGATACAACATTTATAAGTAGACAAACACACTGTTGCAAATGTGCGCACACGTTACGTTTCTGTAGTTTCCATGGCTTCGTCTGCATCCCCCTCCATGTCATCTTCGTCGCCATCTTTCTTGTCTGGAGTTTCGTATGCTTTGTCCAAGGGCGACACCACCACTCCATCCCACACCGACATCTCCGTTGCAATCTCTGAAATATGACGCATCCTCTCTTGGAGCCTGCTAACTATGCTACACCAGTCAAGTTGCACGACTACGACAGTAAACAGCAAGCCAATGCACTCAAGTGGAAATAAAGGACACGGCCGTCTTTTCATACCTGTGTGTGTGTGTATATATATAAATAAAATTGTTTGACTCGGTTAACTTTCCACACTCATGCCACACCTACAGCAACATCAACCACCACTAAACAAACCAACAATAGAAAGCAAAACTCCCCTCAATCCAAATTAACCAAACAAAAGGGTGTTTTTTTTTAGATTACTTAAAACTGCAAGAGAGGTGG
>NQII01005455.1:25730-60815 GCA_002778355.1 Clitarchus hookeri | reverse complement strand
GGGGGGACAGTATTTCTTAGACAAGTAAATGAGATAATGATGAGAAAAAATTTCAGCAGGCAGGCAAATTCAAAGACAATGGAGAATATTCCTACAAGAGTAACAAAAATTTCAAAAAAAATTACAGTATAATTACTAGTGTAATTTACGAAACATCCAAATTTCATTACCTAACTCCATCTTCATTCTTTTAGTTATTTACAAAACGGGAACCTGAGCAATCGAAACAATAGCAGTTTGATTTATAACACTGTCACGTAAAGTAAAAGTCTTCCAACATACGTCACGAACATCAATCTGACTGAAATAATTAACAGCAATACCAGGATTGTTATGTGAACGACGACAAAGGCAGACCTCCAAAATACCGCAACCAGGATTGGCAGTCATTCCTTGAATAGCAAATCTGTCCATTAAAGAGACGAGAACATAACTTTCTTGAGCCTGAGTAACTTGCTTAACAACCACATCATCTTTAGCAACATCAGTATCAAAACTTCCAATGTTACGAAAAACCGGTCTTGAATGATTTTGATGCTATTACCGCAATGAAGAATATTCTGCTATCCTCTTCATTGCAACCCAAAACTTTTAACCACTGATTTCATGAGCCAAGGTTTCACGAAACGAGAAGTCACATTCGCACAATGCTAGATAAAAATGCAGCCTGGAATAGTTGATAGTAGTACAGATTCCAGTAAGTCCTGCACAACTGACAGACATGCAAACTTACGAGAGTGTCCTTCCAGCCCAAGGATGCTCCTGTGGCCTCCGTGAGCAAGCACCCGCAGTAGGGTCTGCGCAGTGAGGCAGACCACATCCATCTGCTCCAGGGACATGGCCGTGTGGACCCGTATGCTGCCGTTCTCGCACGGGTCCGTGATACCTGCACCACACCGCACAATCACTCGCTGCGACCAAGCCAGCACCTCATTATGTTAGGAACATAGCTAGGGGGAGGTTTTGGTGGTTGTAAACCCCGAATCCCCCTTGGGATGTGTAGTCAACTCTCGATTCTACGACCCTTCACAGTTCCTGGGGAAAGGGTCGTTATTGGAAAATTGTTTTATGGTTCGCCAAAAAGGGGTTATTTCGAGAAGGTCGCTATTCCGGGGCTCTTAGAATCAGGAGTTGACTTTAGTATTAAAATGATAAATAATCCTTTAAACGCCATAAAAATACACAATTTCTGTTCACTGTAATGCATTTAATTATACTGCAAGGTCATTTTCTCATAGAATATGTCCTAATTGTCACCACAGCCTCCCTTGAGATATTTCCACTTACTTTGACCTGCATATCGTGGAGAAAT
Organism: Clitarchus hookeri; assembly: GCA_002778355.1. Classification (NCBI taxonomy): domain Eukaryota; kingdom Metazoa; phylum Arthropoda; class Insecta; order Phasmatodea; family Phasmatidae; genus Clitarchus; species Clitarchus hookeri. The sequence continues at coordinate 59,503 of NQII01005455.1, read as the reverse complement.
TCGAATAAACCAAACTATGAAGCATATAAAATCCCATCCTTCTGTTTGGGGCAAACAAAAACTTTGATTTACACAGAAAATTGCATCAACAGAGTTCGAAATACCCGGATATTACCGTACATCCTCAAGTACCTTCAGCTAATTCAGTCATTCCTGGGGTTAAATCGGTCGTCTATCTGATGCTCAAACTACTCTGAAGTATGTTTGAAATGCGAGTCTTCTACNCATTCCTGGGGTTAAATCGGTCGTCTATCTGATGCTCAAACTACTCTGAAGTATGTTTGAAATGCGAGTCTTCTACGAAAACTATTAGAATAGACGCGTGACCAACGTGCTGATCTACTAAAAAGGACACACACTTAAAGACTACGACAGTCAGTTACTTGTCAAGACATCACTCATATTACAAACACTACTTTGGAGCACTCGACCAAACACCCAACGTTCCANAAGACATCACTCATATTACAAACACTACTTTGGAGCACTCGACCAAACACCCAACGTTCCACTGATACATACAGCATGAGAGCACTCCACACCAGATCAGAGCCTTGCGCTTAGGGGTGATGGGGCACTGGACGCATGTGGCAGCGACATCCTTATTGCTCCCCAGAGGCAGAAGACAGCAGCACGGTAGTGCAGGATCCCTAGAGTAATTCCAACAAGAGTCAACACACGTGTGAATGCACAACAAGCTGACCTGNGGCACGGTAGTGCAGGATCCCTAGAGTAATTCCAACAAGAGTCAACACACGTGTGAATGCACAACAAGCTGACCTGCAGATCCCGGCAGGAAGAGGCCGGCGGCCACGAGCTGAAGGACTCGCTTGTACGCCTGGTTGATGGGCAAGGCCTGGCGGCTGGGGTTGTTCATTATGGCGCTGTGGGCCTGCAACATTTGCCAACCACACATGCATCAACAGGCTGCTCATCGTCAACTGAGTACTTTCGACAGCCCTGCTTAACATCTGTTTGTGTGCACATTTTGTATTACTGTATCCCACCATAGGTAAAGTTAATATTGCCCTGGACCTGATCACGTAATTCATGCAGTCTAGCGAGACTGTAAAAATAATTAGAAAAGTAACCGTAAGTAAAAAAAAAATATGAAAGTATTTTCAAATTTTTACCTACACATTTAGTTGAACTTTACGACACTGAACTATTGCCATTACCAACCTAAATGGATGCTTGGCAGTCAGCGTGCCCATTAAAATACATGCATGAAGGGGCAGTGACATTTTTCAAAGGTTCTTTAGAAAAAAACTCTGTTATCCACAAACAGCGTGTAGTATTAAAAACAACAGTCAACAGACGTGTGAGTGGAGACGTATGGGAACCTCTTTACGTGGTCTTAAGAGACAATGAGGGTGAAACGAGGTAGGCTGGTATGGAGCAGCGCTGGAATGCAAGAGTAGGGGAAACAGGGAGATCTCCAGGAAATGCCCAGTTCACCTTGCAGCCCCAACACACGTATTATATCACAATGTTGGGTCGTTCAATCAACCAAGTCAACTTTTACTACCGACTTCTAATTTCAGAAATAAAAACTGGCAAATATAAATTTAGGTACCGAAGGCAGTAAATTGCATGTTCTGCAATCCACAAACAAGAAAACATGCAACATAATTCAAGAAAAGTGTAAAACTTGATTAATTTATTAAGGTTTGCAAGTNAATCCACAAACAAGAAAACATGCAACATAATTCAAGAAAAGTGTAAAACTTGATTAATTTATTAAGGTTTGCAAGTTGTACATAAAACTGCAACAAAAGGCTGTTATAGATCATGTACTCAACTCTTAACATGACACAGAACATAAAATGCAGACATTTCTAACTTACCACAAAAAATATTGTATTAAACTTGTTATGAATGTACTCTACAAGTGGAAGGCAGTCCATCCACCCACAGCTCACCTCTATGATTTTCAGAGACAAATAACATCTATCTTTTGTGTAACAGGTAGCAAAATTACACATTCCTGAATTAGTAAAACAATATCCNCCAGAGACAAATAACATCTATCTTTTGTGTAACAGGTAGCAAAATTACACATTCCTGAATTAGTAAAACAATATCCTGTACCAATTTTTATACACAAAAATTGTGAAAATACCGTATTTTATCGCATATAGGTCGCACATTTTATTTAAAAATTTTTATTGAAAACTCGGGGTGCGACTTATAAGTGAGAAAAATTCCTCCAGCCCCGCTCTAACTTTTCATTTACTCCGAATTCACGGGCCGCGGCTCAATTTCCAAACTCTTCAGCGAACAAAATCACTTTAATTTTGAAACCTGCGGTGTAATTACGTCGCTTTTCCATCAAGAAACTGTTGCACTTCTTCATTGCCACAACATCAAAACAATAATACGTACGGCGCAAAGACGTTTTAAGAGAAAGACGTGTAAATCACGGCTAACATTTGGTACTCAAGAACCAACGCTAATGTGCTGCTATCTCTTATTCTCCACAGAAAGCTTTCGAAAATAATCGATTATCAGTTGAGCAAAAATCGATTCCCTTTGATTCTTTTAAAATATTTTTTTCTGTTAAGGAATGCGAAGGGAATTACGTAACGGAAATATTCAAATGCCTTTCTATATTTTGCATGTTTATTTAAAACTTATTAAGTTAAACTGCAGAAATAATGGTTAGGTTTTTGCTTTTAACATAAATCGTTAGAAATACTTGAAATATACAAAAAGAAAGCTCGATAAAATTTTTGTCGTAAAAATATCACTTCGAATTAAATTACATCTTGATAAGTTATTTCTTTTTCCCAATAAATATATAAACTCCGGCAGTCAAGGCTGCATCTCGAGCGCTATATCAGAACATTCCAGACGAACTACGTCCAACAAACTTGCGGCGAAGTGTGTCTGCGCTGTACGCTTGGCAACACCGCTTGCTTGCAAGGACACAGCTGCCACACGACCTTCGCCAAGGTCGCGTGCATCAGCCACCCGTGGCGCAGGCCGTATTGTACATGATTTACAACAACGATGAGCGCAACCTATAAACGATAAATATTATTTTTTTTTAAAACCCTTTGAAAATAATGGTGCGACCTATATGCGCAGGCAACTTATATGCGATAAAATACGGTATCCCTTTCAGCCATACATTATTCAGTCTCTGCAAAACCACCAAACAACCGGTGGTCTGTCGTAGCTTACTCACCAACAGGTCAAGCATCCATGGTGAAAGTGGTTCAAATCCTTCAAAGCGAATTCGCAGATCCCGAAGAAGACGTATCAGCACTTTGATTGAAGAGTGATGGGCGTTCTCCTCAAACCATCGACTACAAAAGCATAAGAACAGCATNACACACTAGCTGTCACATCAATTTGTGTGTTCAACACTAGGCAGACAAAAAATTACGTATTCAAATATCTTTTGACATATAGATCTCTCCATTCTTTCATAAGAACAGCATGAGTAAATCAGCAACCGAGCAAATATTGACACACATTATTGAGCATTCCATATCTACCCTTTTTCAAGGGGAATGCCAAAAAATTTATATACATCCAGAATTTGTGTAGCTAAGGAACGGGCATATAGATCAATAAAATACAATTTCTAACCTCGATAGAACAGAAAATCCCATACGCAGTATAGACACCAGGATTTGTAACGTCTACAAAAACTTTTTTTTTAGTTTACAGCTGATGGACTTCTTTGATTATAGTAACAAAATTGTGTTTGCACCTGTGCTATTTTTCTGGCGAATAAATGTTATGTATAGACGGCTACTGTACATGCAAGGAATTTGCCAGGAGCGATGTTGGTTGTTGTTATAAATGAAGTCAAGGAACCAAGAATACAGCGTGAAACTAAAAGAATCATCCAATTTTACAAGACATAACTTTCGCACAAATTAAGATATCACACAAACGAAGATAGGACCTCGCGGCACTCTGTAAAATACACATCGTAACGTAAAGTTTCCCCTGGCGCACGGCGCTGGTTCACTTGGTTGCCGGTAGGTGTCGCCCTGGTGGCACTACAGCCGATGCTGCTAGCGTGCTCGCTCAGTATGCGTCGGGATGGTGATAACAGCAACTAAAAGCATTTTGAGTTCTCCGTTTCAACAAGTACGAGTAATTTATAACTGTGCGGCGTGATTTACGTCGACAATACGACACTGCACTCCTACTCTGCAGAGCATCCAACGGTGGCACGAGCAGTTTCAAAAGACAGGTTGTGTATGTAAGGGGAAGTCCACGAGTCCACGTAAGTCCACTCGCCGTGGCAGCTGAGAGCTGGCCATCTCCCATATGACTGTGGCGTGTTTTGTGACGAGTGTTTTTCAAACCATGCAGGATTCAAGCGCACCAACCTCTTCATGATTGTGATAAACAAACATCATCATCTTGAGTTTTGCGAATTCGTTCTGGGCATGGAGGTGGACAATGAAAACTTTCATTCACGTTTAGCGATGAAGAAACGTTCCATTAAAGTGGATAAGTGCCACGGCACAACATACGAATATGGGGAACACAGCGGCCAGATACCATAGTCGAGATTGAGAGGAACTCTCCAAAGTTGAATGTCTTTTTCATCACTTCCAGAGAGCAGGTATACAGTCCGTTATTTTTTTGCGGAAAACACAGTTATGGGAACCTTTATATGGATATGTTGGAGATCTGGTAGTTTCCACAATTATGAGAACACACTGATAATTTTATTTTTCAACAGGACGGAGCACCATCACACTGGCTCCTGCATGCCAGAGAATTTCTCAACAATGAGCTTCCTGAACGATGGATCTTCCATAAAACCAGCCCCACTCGATACCCATTTCCGTAGCAGTTTTCCCACCCATTTTCTGCCCCAGTGTAGATTACAATCCAGCCGCCTCCGGAGGGGCCAGACTCCGGACATAACAGTCTTTGTATCCGTGGGCATGCCCGAAACGGTAACAGAATGTTCTAAATTTCTGCTTTACCCACGGAGTTGCGACACACGATGGCGGGCACCCGAGTAACAACCTCTAGCCGCACATGTTTGTTTATGAAAAGATTACAGGTTCTGCAAAACATGTTTATGTACAAAATGAAACTTAATGTACGCGTAAGTAACGGGAAACGCTTCAATTTACTCCCACGGTCGTAATAAAACAAACATAACTTTATAAAATACGTGACAACTATTGACTTTTGCTGTGTCTATAACCTTTTACACGGCAAGCTTGAAATTTGTGTGTAAATCAAATAACCACAGGCAGCAGATTGCACTGTGCAGTTACTTGCGTAATATTTCTTTTAGACAAAGACATTCTAGAAATACACGTTTTCTAACAATAACATAAGTTATAAACAACAATAATGTATCACATAAAATAACTTAAAAAAATTTCATTACCCAACAGAGAATGGAACTCTAAACCTAAAACTATGCGACGCAAACTTGAGGATAATTTAAGCTATGTAGCAGGAGTAATGTTAACGCACACACACATAAAAACCTGGTTTTTAGTACTGTGATATTTTTGCCTTCTTTTAGTCTTCTAACAATACATGATTTTTTAATTACGGAAAGCACAAGATTGATTGTTATGCCTGTTAAAGATAAGTATTTAAATAATTTATTATATATTTAAATAATTATGTTTTCATTAGTCACGTAAATGTCTATTGTTTTTTATACATAAGCAGCGCCGTTACTAACTTCCATACATTAATAGTCTAGTACTTGTACTCAGAAACTTAAAAAAATGCAGTCTTCAGTGAAAAAAAAAAAATTTTAGTGCTATTTGGATGTACCACAAAGAATCTGCATATAATATTTGATTGCATATGTACCCTGCCAACTGCAGAANCAAACTTGAGGATAATTTAAGCTATGTAGCAGGAGTAATGTTAACGCACACACACATAAAAACCTGGTTTTTAGTATTGTGATATTTTTGCCTTCTTTTAGTCTTCTAACAATACAGGGTTTTTTAATTACGGAAAGCACAAGATTGATTATTATGCCTGTTAAAGATAAGTATTTAAATAATTTATTATATATTTAAATACTTATGTTTTCATTAGTCACGTAAATGTCTATTGTTTTTTATACATAAGCAGCACCGTTACTAACTTCCATACATTAATAGTCTAGTACTTGTACTCAGAAACTTAAAAAAATGCAGTCTTCAGTGAAAATAAAAAAATCTTAGTGCTATTTGGATGTACCACAAAGAATCTGCATATAATATTTGATTGCATATGTACCCTGCCAACTGCAGAATGCCTAGTATTTGCGAGTTGTTTTTGCCTGCCATTTACAATTTCCTTTCAGCGCTTTAGGTAAAGTGTGGGTACGAACTGATTCATTCTTTCTTCTGCTATTGAAACTTTTATACCTTCAATTGTGTCCATGGGTATAACAGAAGGTAGCAGAAACTGGGTAATGGGTAGGGACGGCCCAATAGGCTTACGGATCACGCAATGCCCCACTGGCCTCCAAGGTCACCTGAGCTCATTGTATGTGATTTTTTCTCGTGGAGGTCTGTGATGTCACATAGCAACAGTAGTGGCTATGGTAACACCTAACATGCTCGCACGAGTATGGGACGAGTTTGACTACAGTTTAGACGTACGCCGTGCGTTCGGCGGAGGGCACATTGAACACTTGTGAAAAGGTAACATAAAACTTTGTGTTCGTATACGTATTTTAAAATTTACCCGAATGTTAGATGAGCATGCATGTAAAAGTTGTAGCCTTGTGAAATTGAATGATTATTTTCGATACAGACTGTATAATTCCCTCTCTTGACTTTGGTTCTCAAGATTAATAACTGGCAGAACCAAGAAACAGGAGCAACCAATCCGTACTAAAGATTTCATTTCATCTGAATACGGAGGTTGAGGAAGAAATACAGGATTTAAAATGTAATGCACGAAGATTGCGACATGAAGCTACCTGTGTCTGATTGCAGCAATGTGGCTCTGAAGAATCTTCTGTTCCAAGTGAAGCTCCGGGTCAAGTTTGCGCATGTTCTGTGGAATGGTCGTCACCAGAACTCGCACCGTCGCATCTGCACTGCTGATCTCGAACCCACGCTCGTTCGTCAACATGGACAGAACTGCAAACACAGCACGCAATCAACCCATTTCTTATTTATATTCAATTTTGGTTGTAGTAAATTGAAGCTACAAGCATACAAACTTGTAGTTTTTATGCACATAATGAGTCACCTTTTTTTATTTTGAGCAGTTGATGATTTCACAACATCCCAATTGCTACTGCACCTCCACAGCACCATGTTTACCTCAGTATATGAAGACCTCAATAATAAGACTACATCCCTCTCATATTTTTCCTTTGGTTTACAGCAACAATTGGCAACAGGCAAACTGCTGTCCGAATCCGGACCGCAGAAGGCAGAAAAACTGGACTGCCAAAATATAAGAAAATCTTACTATAACTAACCCAATATATGTATTTGTAATAAATAATAAATTCATCAGAAGAGACATTTGTTTTTACACCAGTAGGTCTATGCATGCACAAACTTTTTACTCTATTCTACAAGTATTCCATTAGCACATTCTGGTCCACATACATACATTAAAATGGCATCCTAACTAATNATTTACTCTATTCTACAAGTATTCCATTAGCACATTCTGGTCCACATACATACATTAAAATGGCATCCTAACTAATACATCTTCATGGTTTTATAATTTTTCTTCTTAAATGTGCTCAGAATAACAGAATATTACCTATCAGGTATTAAGTTGCATTAAACCAAATACGAAAAATACATAAAAGGACAGGAATTCAAGTATTCACATAGTAGAGCTTGTAGACAGGCGCACACACACAAAGGCGGATACGTTTTCTACGTGGTTGCGCGATCGTGACGTTTCGCTGGCTAGACCAGCTTCATCAGGCAGCGAATTGTAGGACACTGCAGTATAATGGAAGGGCGTTGGTGGTAAACCTAGTGGCCAGGTGGTAAACTACGGTGGGTGGGGCGGGAAAATTGAAAAATTTCTGCTATAGCTGACGAGTGTGGTTAGGAGCTGTGATTATCTTACGTTGAGGCCTGGATTACGTTATATATTGGTGAGCTAATTCCCAGCGTCTGAGTTCTGAGCTACTGCTAGAAGGTGGTAGGTCTCTCACAACTCTGGTACTGTAGCAGGAGTCACAATCTGTGTTGTGTGATGCTGCAACTGGTTTGTCTTGTAGGTTGTGGATGTGACCAGCTACGGCTTGTTTGGTGTCTGCTCTGTGGCCGGTCATTCTCTGCCTCAGTGTGTTGGTGGTGAGGCCGATGTATTCTGCATTACAGTGTCGGCACTGTAGCTGATGAATCAGGTTTCCTGTTGCACAGTTGTAGTTGCCTTGGATGGGGTGTGTACGGCTAGCGAGTCTGCTATTGAAAGACGTAGAGGGTTGGTGGATGGCACAGGAGCCACAGCATGAGCTATTGCAGGGGTGGGATCCTCTGGGGGTGATAGCCTGGTTGGCATTTGTGGTAGACTGCAGTTTGGACGAACCAGTTTGTTGCGGAGGTTAGGTGTCCTTTTGAAGACCAATCTGGGTGGTTTGGAGAACAGGTCTTGTGTTTGTGGTGAGGAAGCCGCCAACCCTCTACGTCTTTCAATAGGAGACTCGCTAGCCGTACATACCCCATCCAAGGCAACTACAACTGTGCAACGGAAAATCTGATTTACCAGCTACAGTGCCGACACTGTAATGCAGAATACATCGGCCTGACCACCAACACACTGAGGCAGAGAATGACCGGCCACAGAGCAGACACCAAACAAGCCGTAGCTGGTCACATCCACAACCTACAAGACAAACCAGTTGCAGTATCACACAACACAGATTGTGACTCCTGCTACAGTACCAGAGTTGTGAGAGCCCTACCACCTTCTAGCAGTAGCTCAGAACTCAGACGCTGGGAATTAGCTCACCAATATATAACGTAATCCAGGCCNTACCACCTTCTAGCAGTAGCTCAGAACTCAGACGCTGGGAATTAGCTCACCAATATATAACGTAATCCAGGCCTCATTGTAAGATAATCACAGCTCCTAACCACACTCGTCAGCTATAGCAGAAATGTTTCAATTTTCCCGCCCCACAGTAGTTTGCCACCTTGCCACTAGGCATACTACTAACAGCACCCTTCCACCATACTGCAATGTCCTACAACTCACCGCCTGATGAAGCTAACTTAGCCAGCGAAACATCACAATTACGCAACCACATGGAAAATATGACACCCTTCTTTGTGTGCGAGTGCCAGTCAAGTACTTGAATTCCTGTCCTTTTATATATTTTTGGTGGCTTGGCAGCCTACTAGCAACATTAACTAAGGGAAATACGAGTTATTTCCTCTTAACAGCAGTTGAATAAACTCAAAATATTTGAAAACTTAAAATACATAATTCTATTTTGAATATGAATCAAACTGTATACGCATTTGCACAAATATTCCCACCCCTGTAACTTGCAGTCACCTGGCCTACAAGAAAATTTCCTCTATCTCTATCCAAAATTTCCAAAAAATCCAAGAAGATGGGAGGTTGTGATTATGCGCAGTTAACGTGGACAAGCCTCCAGCAACTACACACAGAAGTTAGTCATATTTATTACAATACGTACTTTCATGTGGATCCTGCACTTTCAGCTCTTCTTGCACTTTGCCGCCGAGAGCTTCCACAGCTTCTCGGGTGGGTAGAGTCTTCAGGATAACGACAATATCGGCCACATTGTGCCCCGTCATCATGGTGCCTTTCTTGAANCTCGGGTGGGTAGAGTCTTCAGGATAACGACAATATCGGCCACATTGTGCCCCGTCATCATGGTGCCTTTCTTGAACGATCCTACTTGCCGCACCTCTTCTAGTTGCTGCAAACACAGAAGGAAGCTCGCTACAATGTAAGAAGTGGTCGTGGGGGCTAATGACTCCTGACCTTCCTGCAACTTCCCCATCTCTAAAATCNGCTCGCTACAATGTAAGAAGTGGTCGTGGGGGCTAATGACTCCTGACCTTCCTGCAACTTCCCCATCTCTAAAATCAGGTAAAGCACTGCATTTTTGTAAAAGATTAATTACCGCATTCACCCGAAAATAAGACGACCCCGATATTATGAGATCATGTTTCAAGAAAAATTATTTACTCACAACTTTAACTTTCTTCCTTAGAAAGTCACTGCATGGAATCACAAAAAAATTAATAAGATCAAAAACTCAATTTTTTTGCTTAAATCACTGCATAAAATTAAAATACTAAATGACAGATTGATTCTATAAATGTACACTATAATAAATGTCAGTTTTTATTTTTTTAAGACATTAAAAAAATACTGTATATGGCATATTATTTTAACTCTTTTCTTTCAGAAAATATTTTCAGGTTACTGTTTACAACATCTGTTTTTTTAGTGTTAAAAAAAACATGAACATAAGACTAAAATAACAATATGAACGTAGATACTAACACTTGAAAGAAATATGTACTCTCTGTCGTATGTAACTTGGCAACATTTTGACAGTTCAACGAAAGTAGCACCAATGTTTACTTTTTGTTTATGTATCCTTTCGCCATATCACCTGGTGCGTCAAATGGCGGCTGTATATTTATTTTATTAACACGCTGTCAGCTAATCCACTTTCCATTGTAATGCTAAACAAATTTTAAGGTATTTATAGACTCACATCTGTCTAAAAAATCTGTAGGTTTTAAAAGTAAAAACAGAAAACCTTTCAAAAAATGAAATATTTGGTACCTATTTTTTTTATTTATTATAGACAACCAATTTGGGTTAACATTTGCGAGACGGTAATTGTAGTTATCACACTTTGGATGTTACAGCTAATATGTTAAGACTAGAAATAAATGTAATACGGGTAACTTGGTTGACAACGCACTTTTCATTCGCCAACAAACAACTTACCAACGACTTTCGCAAAGCAGTTATTCTGCTATTACTGATACTAAACAGCTTGAGTTAGGAATATATGCAAAATGGGGCTTGGACCCCATCTCTAATTAAAATGATTACACACGGATAACAAATGCTGGAAAATAAGACATTCTTACCACCAGCACGAGTTTGTTTTACCTGTTCCACTGTACTTACGCAAGCGTCGAAAGTGCCAGGCGCCACAATGAGGTTGTCCATGACGGCCTGTATCTTGGTGACGAGGTTGAGAACCGCCGTCTGTTCCTGGGGGGACGGAGACAAATCTGTGTTCCTCTTCAGCAGAGCCTGCAAATGGAATTACGTTACGTCAGTTGCAGTAACCTTCACAAGCTATACATATTATTTGGAACTTGGTGTAAAACGATGATACGAGTGTTTTAGGTACAGCATAAGGTAATGTTTAATAATTTTTTTAAAATGATTTTAATACGTTTTTAAAATTTATTTTACACTAAAAGAAATTAGTTTTTACAGTCCTAACTGTGTTATATCTGTTTCAGTAATGGAAGATATCAAAACCACACTCCTCATGGACAGTTTTACAAAAGTGTGCAATTTAAAAGAGTCAACAAAATAATAATTAAATAGACAATTATTATATAGACATCCGCATAATTCAATATTTTTCAATGCATGTCTTAAAGTTCTAGAGTGGTACTTGTAAAAAGTAATTTAATTTGTTATAAAAATTGCATTGCAGTCAACTGTTTTTGTACATCAATTTTGTAGACATGCTGAATAAAATGTCTCTAAATTCATGTCACAATAATAAGTAACTTATACATGAAATTATTGTTTTACCCTGTGGCATTACGGAGCCTTCGAATTTGGCTACAGTCCAATGAGAACAGGGCCAACAAATAATGTGTTTATGTTGAAAAAAAATTTATAAATTTTTGTTGCGAGGGAGAAAGGATATATGCGCAGAAACACTAATTTACTTCTTTTTCATTTGTACTGGACATCAAAACCATTATTCTCACAATTTGCTTTGCGAGCCAGTGGAGCTGCATCCACGGCTAGCTGTGATTAACATAACGTATACAAGCTGCAATGGTACCAACAATCTCAGGGAAGGAAAATTAATACCTTATCTTGCAGAAATAAAATTCCAAGTGTAAGTAAGATGGTAGAAAATATATTAGATAATGAAATTAAATCTAAATCAATGTGTGTTGCTGCGCAAGTTTATTTCAAAATTATCTCCCTTTCTTACTTTAATTGTTCAGGCTAGAAAATTAAAATTTATGCGCTGACCGGAAAAAAAAAATGTTAAGTGTGTGCCTGTAAAAGAAAATTAAAATCAGTGCAAGTTGGAGTATTATACCTTCACGTTACCACCATCCTTACAATAACAATTTAAAATCAAAAATAAATTATTAAATATTAAAGAAGTTGAATTAATGCTGCTTCACTATAATTAGTCCTGAAAATTACCATCGGAAAACTCTAATTACAATTGCCTCATGTAACTGAGATTATAATGTTTGCTCCAAATGAAAACTTAGATTATACTATTTAAAATATTTAAATTCACAAAATTGTTAGAATTTCTTCTTTTAAAATCTTTCATGTATTATTATTTTCACATGTTCCCAACGTAACAAAAGTTCTCAGGGTTCCTTAAATATACCACCCCGGCCGGCACTAGCTCATTCCATAGAGCGGCAGACTTCTGGTTTGCAATATCTGTATATTAAATGAAAATTAAACTCTTCAACAATCATATTAATTTGAAAGTTCGTAGTGTAGTTTACCAAAATTATGTACTAAATTACATGGATAAACCTCTCCGGCTCATACAAAGGGTTGGCGTCACCTGGCTGGAGATGCGTTTCTCACGCACGTAATGGCGCTAAGCAGCGCCGCATTAGATGTTGACTGGAACAACTCAAAAAATAGTATGTACGCCTGCGAATCTCGGCCCTCTTCTCGACGTGTCCGGATTCTCCTAACTAAACCGTAACTTCTCGGACCTACAGCTATTAACTAACTTAGGATGGCGCCNCTCGACGTGTCCGGATTCTCCTAACTAAACCGTAACTTCTCGGACCTACAGCTATTAACTAACTTAGGATGGCGCCTGGGATTTTGGCAATCAAAACCCCAGCGAAAATAATATCGCCGTAATTTCAAAAGTCCCACCCAGAAGCAAACTACTTCCGGAAACTATCTCTAAAAACGCAAAATCCTACTTCCGGTGAAGCAAAAAAGAAAATTACGAGAAAATAAAACATAATTAAAACAAAACTGAAAAAACAGTTAATTACTCTTCAAAAATTACAAAATTGATTTAGGAAAATAAAAATTCAATACAAATACACTATTTAAGATTTTTAGGTCAAAATACATATGTATACAAAATAATTATTTACTGACTTTAAAATGTAAATAAACATAATAAAATGGTGTTCAAAACCAACATTAAAGGTTAATATCAAAATAAATAAATAAATATGCTGTAGTGAACTGCTATTACAGTGTAAGCCTACTTATCTTCCTTGCATATTGAACAGAGTATACAAATAGCAGACACCGATAACAATTTCCAACATTAGCAAGTAAACTGTGTATCAGCTCACCTGAGTGAGGGCATTATCGTCTGTGGTAGGTTCAACTCTCTGGAACGCAGATTCACACAAAGCCAGATCAAACGGGTGGCGGAAAATGTACTGTTTCTTGAAAGGAGGGCCGGGCCGGTTCATCCCTCCCCGCATGCCGCCACGTGGTCCACCCCTGCCGCCGCCACGCACCATCCTTATGCTGGACACAAACCACCAACGCCAACACTCAGTCTGCCTCCTACGGTTTGAAGCACATGTATACACCTAAAAATATATCAACCACAGATACCATGCCGTAATTGTATATAGAAAGTTCAGAACACATGACCCCAGACATTGCTTCAGTATTAAAAAGCGAGAACANCTCGACGTGTCCGGATTCTCCTAACTAAACCGTAACTTCTCGGACCTACAGCTATTAACTAACTTAGGATGGCGCCGGGGATTTTGGCAATCAAAACCCCAGCGAAAATAATATCGCCGTAATTTCAAAAGTCCCACCCAGAAGCAAACTACTTCCGGAAACTATTTCTACAAACGCGAAATCCTACTTCCGGTGAAGCAAAAAAGAAAATTACGAGAAAATAAAACATAATTAAAACAAAACTGAAAAAACAGTTAATTACTCTTCAAAAATTACAAAATTGATTTAGGAAAATAAAAATTCAATACAAATACACTATTTAAGATTTTTAGGTCAAAATACATATGTATACAAAATAATTATTTACTGACTTTAAAATGTAAATAAACATAATAAAATGGTGTTCAAAACCAACATTAAAGGTTAATATCAAAATAAATAAATAAATATGCTGTAGTGAACTGCTATTACAGTGTAAGCCTACTTATCTTCCTTGCATATTGAACAGAGTATACAAATAGCAGACACCGATAACAATTTCCAACATTAGCAAGTAAACTGTGTATCAGCTCACCTGAGTGAGGGCATTATCGTCTGTGGTAGGTTCAACTCTCTGGAACGCAGATTCACACAAAGCCAGATCAAACGGGTGGCGGAAAATGTACTGTTTCTTGAAAGGAGGGCCGGGCCGGTTCATCCCTCCCCGCATGCCGCCACGTGGTCCACCCCTGCCGCCGCCACGCACCATCCTTATGCTGGACACAAACCACCAACGCCAACACTCAGTCTGCCTCCTACTGTTTGAAGCACATGTATACACATAAAAATATGTCAACCACAGATGCCATGCCGTAATTGTATATAGAAAGTTCAGAACACATGACCCCAGACATTGCTTCAGTATTAAAAAGCAAGAACANGCCATGCCGTAATTGTATATAGAAAGTTCAGAACACATGACCCCAGACATTGCTTCAGTATTAAAAAGCAAGAACATGTCGTGAAACAACTATTTGTATCTAAATGGCTAAACATGAAAAATACGCACAAGATTATTTCAGTTCACCATAAAAGTAAAAAGAATTATAGATAAGCAAGTTTCAAAATATGTACTTGGCTGAAAAGCTCGTCAACTTCATCTCGGTACATCGACACAATACACATTAACAAAACCTTTTTTTCAGGTGTCTCGATACTCTGTAAGCCATTACAAGCCTTCCCTCAATTACACGGTANCACATTAACAAAACCTTTTTTTCAGGTGTCTCGATACTCTGTAAGCCATTACAAGCCTTCCCTCAATTACACGGTACGCAAAATCTGGAATGACTTCCCGGGAGATTTGAAAAAAACAGTTCACTCACTTGTTCAGGGAGAAATATATATCTGGTAATCATAAAGAATAGTGGCTTTCTTGAAGGAGCTTAGTAGACCCATAAATGTTATATAAATGGATTTTGCACACCTTACCTGTTTCATATTTAGGAGGGCGTAATGACAAAATAAGCAGAACGTTGAAAATAAAATAGATAATATACGAGGAGTTCGACCGCTTTGTTTACGTACGACACCATGTTGTATAGTCCTGTTTGCTGTGGATGTGTAGACGTTACCGTAGGTTAGTTGCAGTTTAGATGCCATACAGTGCAGTTCGTTGCGAGTGGTGTTGCTGGACGCGCGAGCTGCGACGTCTGAATCCGACCGTGCAAAGGCTTGTGGTTTAAGAATGGAGGGTGCAAGTACGAGTGCTTCTGCGCGTGACAGTCGTCTATGTGGCGAGTGTTACCTGGACGTTTGCCAGTTTGTTGAATTAACATTGTTTTGGCCTACCTATGTGAGTAAATTCACATTCTACCGGTATGTTTTACTGTTACTTTAAAACCCTAAAAGTCTACGTTATATTAAAACAGTTACATCCTAGGTTAGATTAAAACACTACAATCCTAGATTAGATTGAAAATGTAAAATAGTAATTCACACATCGTGGGGTTAGGTTAGATGGGCACATATTAAGAAATTAGGTGGACAAATGTTAAATCGAGGCGTTTTCATATTTTCTGTGGGTGTATTTTTTTAGTGATTTTACCACACAATTTCCCTGATATTCATAGCCCCTCCCCATTCTTACAACTTTCCTCCTGTATTTCAACGAGCTCCACCCCATTTCTTTCATCACTGATGGCCTTTAGTTCCTTTCATCCTCACCATCCTACCCTTGTCTTCTCCACCTACTCTTCACTGTAAATGTAAAGAATAGCTGCTTTTTTGAAGGAGACATAGTAGACCCACAAAAGTTACATAAATGGCTTTTGCACACCTTACCTGTTTCATATTTAGGAGGGTGTAGTAATAAAATAAGCAGAATGTCGAAAATAAAATAGATAATATACGAGGAGTTCGGCCTCTTTGTTTACGTCGGACGCCATGATGTTTAGTCCTGTAATGCTGAAGTAATGTAAACAAACGTGAATCGGCAGTAACCTTATTAACTGTGGATGTGTCGACATTACGGTGTTAAGTTGCAGTTTATATGTGAGACAGTGCAGTTCGAAGCAGATGGTGTGTGTTGTTGATCGTGCGAGTCGTGACGTCCGAATCTGACAGTGCGAAGGCTTGTGATTTTAGAATGCAGGGTGCAAGTAAGAGTGCTTCTGTGTGTGACAGTCGTCTATGTGGCGGGTGTTACTTGGACGTTTTAGTAGATCAGTGTTTTGTCGAGTGAGATATTGTGCAAGTCATGTACGACGGTAGTTGAATTAGCTGAGGGCATTGAAAATTGTACCCGCCGCCTACCTAGGTGAGTTAATTCACACACCCTCTGCCCTGGCCACAGCTGCTTTGGTGGTCAAGTGGTTAGGGGCACCCACCGGTTGCTGCTCTTCTTTGCACCTTCTCTGGCTCTCGCACCTCCACCTACACGTACGGGTCCCATACCGCTGCAGTATATTCAAACACCGGCTGTACCATTGTGCCATATGCCTTCTTCACCTCAACGCTAATCCCCTTTAGCACCCTTCCCAACATACCCAAAGCTACTCTTTCCTTTGCAACCCCCCTCTACCTGTTTTTTCCATCTAAAGTCTCCCTGCAATAAATCCCTAGATACTTATATTCTGCTGCTTCTTCTATCTCTTGCCCTTCCCATCTGTACATATCCTTGCTTATAACCTTCTTCCTTATAAACCTCATTACCTTAGTTTATCTTACCTTTATTTTCATTTTAATGTCCATAACCATATCCTGTCAATATCTGCCTGCAAGTTTCCCCTCCCACCCTCCACTGCAAACAATACACAATCATCTGTAAAAAAAAAATCTAATTTTCCCCCTAATAACCAAACCCATGTCATTTGCCATTATGGTAACAAACAGAGGGCCCAGCACGCTTCTCTGCGGCACCCGTGATGTAACCTCTCCTTCCTCCGATTTTGCCTCCGCCATTTTCACCCTCTGTCTTCGCCCCTTGAGGCAGTCCACAAACCATTCCACTACCCACTTGTCCGGTATCAGCTCATCCACTTTCTTCGTCCAAGTCCCGCGGTGCACCTTATCAAATGTATTCTCAATGTCTATGAAGCAGGCATCCACCTGCTTCCCCTCATCAACTGCCAGCACCAGATACGACGCCTCAAACCAACCATACAGGAAAAATTCGAATTTCTCACACACCAATGAAATTCTGACACAAAACAGTTTTACCAAATCTGTTTTCCTAATATAATCTCGCACATCAATTTGAAAATACTACCTTCAAGAGTAGTGTACAAAAACTTTAAGATGTCTTTTGCAAACAATGAACCGGCAATCAACAGTAAATTTGTTTAGATGAAATACTGTATGATATGAAATAATGTACACAAATAATTACGTATACACACAACTACTGAGTATCTTTGTCTCTTAAATGACTTACGGACGTGATACCACACTCATATTTACCAATATCTTATTTTGTTCTACCACCACCGTAAAGACAAACACCACCGGAAAGCAATATGGCCGACTTCCGTTTCCAAGAAAAACATCCATTATTTTGGTATGCCGTTGGCTTGCACAAGGAGTACCAAGACTCCGTAAAATAATATTATGTTAATGATTTTCAATAACTTCCACATTAAAACCAAATACTGCAAAATCTATATTAATAAAGTTTGTTTAATTTTAAATTCCGTTGCCTACAGAATTTTTGGTAACACAAAATGTAAAAAACAAGAAATTAAATAGTAATTTATTTTGTTTGTTTTTTGGTTGCTCTTAAAGTGCCTATTAGATAATTTTTTTCAAACATAGCTCTACAAAGTTTATACAATGGACGGACACACACAAAAGCACGTCACATTGAACATATACACCTAATAACTTATCTTCATAATGTGACTAAATTTCTTCTGTCATGCTGTACTGCGAAATCGGTTTACTGAAACAGAAGAAAAAAGGACGAAAAAAATCGGAACAAGAAATGTATACAATAAAATGTTATATGGTAATTAATTTCTTTTAATTTATATAGTCATGAATGCTATAAAATGCACTTTCAACAAGAAATTATTTCCCTGTTTTTTAAAGAGTTTTTGGTAACAGAAGCAATTTTCAATTTTCAATCATCATGAGTCGATACCGAGTGATCCAACCGAGTGCCTGTGGTGTCCCTAGAGAGATATGTGTAATTAGGACAATAATCAAGTGATTGAATGTGTAGTAAAAAGCATTAGAATTTATCTCCAATGGGCAAATGTTCGTGCAATTTGTCCTCAGGGGATTGCAATCGCAGAATAAATGCACACAATATGCATATTTAATGAGGTGTAGAGTAGCAAGGCTCGGGTATTTGAAGTGTTCTATATAATTTTCCCAGTGCAATTGCGTGTCTAATCGAGCCAATTAGTGATGTGGGAAATAATTAGTCTTTCTTTCAAACTAACCATTCTTGTTGGAGAGCCCCAAAACTTAACAGACATAAATTTCCCATGTGTTCTGCAGGACACCATGTGATCATGTTTTGTATTTCAATTAGTGCTTAATTAAGAACTCTTAACTCTCTACATTATTAGGAAAACTCACTCAGAACATTTCAGTGTTTTATGTTTCAAGTTCTATGTTAATGAGTTCAGTTAATTAAATTATCTCGTGGAGTGGAGCGATCTCTCTGCAAGAATGCTGCTCACTCGTGCTATCTCCAGCAGTCTGATTCCACTGGTTTTAGGTGCTGCACATGCGTCGCATTCCGGGGATTTCCATACTTTGTTCTGAACACTTAACTGCAATAGGTTAACAGAATTTACTGTAAATTTTATTTTATTTACCAACAGTCTTCCCCGTGTTCGCAGCACCCCTTTCTCAGCTCAATTTACCGACCCTGGTGGTTTAATTACTCTTGTAAATTTTTGTGCCATTCTTGCCCTTTTTTGTACAGTAATGTCTGCTGGTAGCTCTTGTGACTCAAGTCCACCTTAATTTGCAGTGTATACATTTAACTGTGTACACTATTCGGCAATACAAATTAATTGAGTTAACTGAAACTTCTGAGTTCCCATTGAGTGTTGTATTTCGGTCCCTGGCCCTATCCAGGATGTCATCGACGCCTCAAGGAGGCATCCTTTATTTTATAAGGTAAAATGTAATAATAAGGTGCGCTGGGGAGCCTGTATACCCCGACTATATATCATGCTTTCCTGTAAATTTGTACTGTGTGTGTCAGGGGATAGAGCCATGTGGTTATTCAGCCCACGATCCTGAGAACTGTGAGTTGGTGCTCACCCAGTGAGCTGGCCCCCATTCTATTCGAAATAGGAATATTGTGTAATATTCTGACTTTTCTTAACATAGTTGCCGGACGATGTCCACATATAAGCCTACATTAAACCTAATTATTCATCACCTAAGCTTTTTTTCTTCGCATTGCTCACTGGTAGACCGAGTGACAGGATCGCATAATTTTGGTATGTGTTGGCATTATAGCACATATTCAACCACGAACCTAGTAAATGTTTTCAGCTTATGCTGGCATTTTACATGTTTTATCCTCCTATAGGCATTTAGGGCACTGCACTATCTTGCAGCACAACACCAGTGTAAGTAAAAGCATGTAAGATGTCTCACAACTTCACCAACATAATAGTGAAAACAAACCTTGGCTTATTGGATAACATGCGCCATATACATCTACCAAAAATACATACCTGCAGAGTACTCCAGAGATCCATGGGTCGTTGACTACACGACCCATAATTAACTCATGCTCACTGAGTTATGGCCCCGGGCAACTTCATCAGTACACCCCTTAATCTGGTAAGCAAGGTAAGGTGGGCACTCTCATTACCACACCTGGAATCCTCGCATGTCATAGTGATTTTTGATGAATGGTTCATACACCTACACTTAAACAGGCACATAGCTTAGGCCCTGCACTGGCCGACTTATTGTAGCAAAATGCCTCTCAACGACATACAATTAATAGAAAGTGAAGACCAGTGGGGTTACAGTTGTACCAGCAAGGTGTGTGTCCAGGACGGCAAACCAAGAGCAAGGTTCCTGTGTGTTAAATAATTATATTATGGCATGTTATTGTGACTGATAAAATGATGTAGGCCCTGGGCTGTGTAACACATGCAAACTCTGTATCCCGCTTAGACCAACTGGACGATCCAGTGACTCAGTGTTTTCTAAAATTCATTGATGCATCTACTAGTGTAGGCCGGTTGAGGCATTTTTCGAACATAAGGTTGATTTATTGGTATTTTCGTCTGCTTCCAGAAACATATTAATACCATTACACTCAAATTTTAAAGCATTCATCAGCCATTTGTAAAACTCGTAGTCCGAATTATTTTTGTATATTTTGGAAAACTTGAAAATTACATGCTGTGGTTGCGTTAACTTATTTAATCAGAGAAAGCGTTCGAAAATTCGTTTGTTGGTTTTTTGGTGCATATCCACAAAATTCACCGAAATTTCAGGCCGGTTTAGCTGGTGGAACATTTAGTTTAACTGGACACAACCGAAACAGTAACATTCGAATGTCTGGTGTTCATGTGTGGATTCGCAGTTGAATTTTCGAATATGCAGATTGTGGCATTGACCTCGTCAACACAGCATAACAAAACAATCCCTTGATAATGAGATGGATTATGTGAGATCTACAAACGAGTAAATGGTACAGTTATGTGAATATGAACCCTTTGTAATTCTTTTGTGCTGAAAAATTAATCAAAACTTTCATGAACCCTAATTAAACCCTTGGATTAATCTGAGAAACGTTCTGCTGGTAAATGCGAGAATATTGTGCTGTCAAGTTGGCAGAGTTGCTCAACTAGTTTCACTGTTCAAAACAGCAATGTTTAAATTACTTAAAATACATAATTAAACCTTATAGAAATTCACTACATACCTTTTTGAGCTTCCTTTCCCCGGAGCACCTAATTTAAATGGATATTTCCATCGATATGCATTTATGTGGGTTGACCAAGTGCACATGCGGCAAACATCCCTCACTGCACAAGGGCACCTTTTCTGATGTTACCTCAATTTGCCATGTAATTTCCTCACTTATTAAATTTAATGCAAATCCTAATTCACTTATTTACACTGATTCTCCAATGCTGACCCTTGAAATCGCCCACGCCTCTGGACTAACTTTGGGTTCAGAACGGATAACACACACACAGTAGAATGCACTGGGTTGTGGCTCAGACCTGGCGGTTCACGACATAATGGTCGTGTGTGCAGGCCTGCTTCAATGGAGAGTGTCAACAGGGACTCGAAAGTGGAAAGGAGGCTTGACCGATGTCAAACAACCACCTCCCACAATTTTTAATTCTATGGTATCATGCTGTTGATGCTCTGTGCCTGCTGTTGTGATGTTGCCATCACTTGGTGTCGTAGGTGAGGTACCAGAGCAGACATGGCCTGGCGTAGCTGCAGGTGGACCCCTTGTGCCTTGGTGGGCCTCCATGCTAATAGGGCCCAGATTGCTGGAACTGGTCCAGCTTGCTGGAACTGGTGTTGGCATCTGGGTGCTGCATGTTATTTAGCTGGGTTGTGATGATGGGCATGGCATTACTCCAATGGTTGAATGGTAGCACTGCAGCATCCTTCATTTATGCTGGTGGGGGCATAAGGTGGTGCCTGATCCATCACTGCTCTATCCATCTGTGGCCCATTCGGGTGACAGCCCCAGATTATGAGGTCTGGTTAAGCAATCCCATACTTCTATATTGACTTGCGCCAGGTACGTCCCTTGTCGAAGGGAGACTTTGTGCGCTCGGTGTCCCTCGAGTTGTGAATGTGCCGGGCGCCAGCTCAAGGTTGAGCAATGAGATAGGGTCGTGGTTTCTCATCCTAGGGACTCGTGGTAACACTCCGTCAGATACTATGAAATTGCAAGCTGTTTGGTCGCTGCGCACGCCTGAATTAATGAACGCACTCACGTTTTATCTGAAATATGATTATTTTATTGAACACTTCGAACAAACATGTGGTGACCGCGTGGTCATACCATGTAACTCCCTACTGGATTATAATTAATTAAGGCGCGTGATGCTGCTCTCTCCTCGGTGCGATGTAACATAAAAATACTAGTTATTTCGTGGATGATGTGATCATACAATTGCTAAGTGAGGTTGCAGCCTGAGGGACTGGCACCGAAGTTCTTGTGAAGCGAGATACTTACCACGTTCGGCCGCGTTGAAATTATGGAGCCGACTAGGCTGAGAAATATGCCGGCTCGGGCTACCTAAGCGCGACCGACACAAATACTACTTAAAAATGCTAATGAGATGTAAAAATGATATACCTTATATAAACATAATCAAACACAATTACCCTATACAATTTACATAATAAAACACAATTACCCTTGCACAAATACACAATAAATCATGGTTATATTAATATTAAATATAAGTATTGCAGCAGCCACTGTGTTGCCAACTTAATAATGTCACATGTCCCTGTCTTGACACGATAAATATGGTATACATAAATACTGAATAAATAAATATAACCCTAAATAACTGTACTGATGCGCTCCGATCNCTTGGTTATATTAATATTAAATATAAGTATTGCAGCAGCCACTGTGTTGCCAACTTAATAATGTCACATGTCCCTGTCTTGACACGATAAATATGGTAGACATAAATACTGAATAAATAAATATAACCCTAAATAACTGTACTGATGCGCTCCGATCAATAAATAATAATGATTAGATTGTTAAGCTCTGAATAATTACTGACACTGGTTAAATTAATGACACTGGTGCACTATCACACATGATAAATACACTTCATAGACACTGAATACACTATCACTCTTGCACACATGCCCGCTGGTGTGGTGCATCTGGAGTGGAGGACACTACGGCAGCAGTCACAGTGGGAACAAAGGTACCAGTGAACGCCTGGTTCACATCCATATGTTCTGCCATGCTGTTTCCAGGTGTCGGGTGACGCGATCGTATACCAGAGTTGTAATGTGATGATTATAAATTGCCCGGCGCCACAGCCCTACGGTGAGCTGGTGAGATTATTTGGGTCGTTCGGCCGACGGCCCAGGGGTTNAGCACAGGAGTTGCTCTGGCACTGGTTGCTGTACCTACCCATTCGACTTACCTGAGGATGTCTGGATGCTGGGCATCGTGGTGGCCGGCAGCACTGCTGATGTGATTGATTTTGATTCTGCTGGAGCAAAGCATGAGGGGTGCTCTAGCTCTGGTTGCTGTACCAATGGGTCGCCAGGCATCGTGGGGGTTGGCATTGCCGCTGGTGTGCTGTTTGGCATCCCCATATCATGTAAGGGGGATTACTTCCTTTGCCCCTTCAGATGCTATTAGGATATTATTTATGTGTATTTTTATTGTGCACTGCATGCTGATTATTTTGTGTAAGTCGCATCACTTAACTTTCGGAGCATAGTGTAGCGCCTGCTCAATTTGGGCGCGAATCCTGCACAGAAATTAGTTTTTGCTACTGACTGAGGGTGCTCTCGTTAGGACACATCACCTGTTGTGGTGTCACGTGGTGGGTGCATAGTGGTTAACAGCCATGCACACACATACTGTTGCTGTGAGTCCTGTGCCTGCTGGAGCTCGCGTGCCTGCTGATGCTATCATGGCATGTTGGTGTGCTGGCCTTCATCTCTGTGAAATGCTCACTCGCCAGGGTATACTAGGTTCCTGCCTTGTACTAACTTGGCATGTGTTTTACCAGTGGTTGCATTCACTCGTGTTCAAATGCAAAACAGTGCAGCTTGTAAGTGATACTGTCAGCTGTTATGGTTATCCCCTACACACATGCACAACTGGACTTTTAAGGTCTTGGTTCCTCCGCTCAGTGGGGTTGGCCCAGGGGCGGTAAAGGGAGTTAGTGTGGTGCTCGGCTCCCCAATAATGACACATGTCTTGTCACTCGGGGCCTTTAAATTGAGTGCAATTGTCGGTTATGAGCACTCGGGGAAAAAACCCACCAAGGGATGAAAGCTGTCTCCAGTGTCCACGCTATGGGGTTGGAGCATGCACTAATAATCGCATAGGCCTCGGCCCACTTTGAGAACAGGTCTATAACAACCAAAACATAACACTTGCTGCTTGTGCTGCATGGATATGGTGCAATTAAGTCTGAGGCTACTGCGGTAGGTAGGTCTGCTGCTGCTGTACACATCACTATGCCTTGATTTATATGTTTTGTACACCTTACACTTACATACATAGGCTCACATCTGCCGAGCTAACCCTGTCCAATAATACTTCTGGAGTATATCGTGGCCCAGTTGATCTGCTTCTGGATGCACGGATAATGTGATGTTGGGGTGAACGACAGACTATGTCACAGGAGCACTCATGCACGAAAATTCGCAACATGTTTCCCCCAACCCCCCAACATAAGGGTCGCCACCAGCCATGGACCACGCACCAACGTTCAACAATGTTTGTCTCGCACTCGTGACACCATTTTGCTGCTTCAGTTGAGTTTAATTGTGCTTGTATCACCTGAGTATGTATGTGTTCTGCTATGTGTTGGTGTGCATTATTATCCTAAAGGAAAACCTGATTTAAATACAGTGTTGTCGGGTCTGTGCTGGGCTGATGAGGAGGTATTGGTGGCAGCACTGTTTCCCATTCATCCATATCATGTTCGCACACGTGCTCGCCTGGCGAGCGGGAGTAGGCTTCTGGTAGCTGGTTTTCCACTCCTGCGATGTGTTCTCCTACAAAGTCGTACGACCACATGAGAAGGGACCAGCAGGTGAATTTGCTGCATGCCTCACACATTTTATGTAGCCATACTAGGCTTCTTCTGTCTGTGCACAGTGTTAATTGTTGGTACTGTAAGTACGGCCTGAACTGTTTTAACACCCAGAAAATCTCCAGGCAATCTAGTTCATTCACATCGTAACATCTTTCTACGAGGCCAAACTTTGCGCTCCAATAACAGATGTTTTGTGGGGTCAAGGCAGGATAGAGTATGACACTGATCTGGTTTTTTATTTCCTCGAATGCTCCTGCTGCCTCACTGTTCCACTGGAATTTAATTTTGGTTGACAGTAATGCAGTGAATGGTGCAGTTATAGAGGCAAAATTCTTTATGTATCGGTGGAGCCAATTCATTAAACATAATAATTTTCTTAACTGTTTATAGGTTTTTGGTTGTTCATATGTCTCAATGATACACAAGAGTTTTGGATTGAGTCAGTTTCCTTGCTCGTCCACCAAGGGGTCTAACAAATCTATTGCGGTTTTCCCAATATCAAACTTATGTTTTGCACAGCTTAGGCTGCTCTCTGGGGAGAAGCAAAGCAAGACTTACTGTGGTTGGATTCAAGGTTACATCGGGGTTATTGCAGTATGGGTGCCAGTTTAGAAGAAGCATGAAAATAATGCAGTCCACAGGCTGTACGCCCGCAAATTGCGTCTCCTGCGATTTTCTGTTGAGACAATGACATTGAAGTTTTAATTAATTCTGGTTATGCTTGCCTTCGGATAGTGTATTCCCTCTCAGATACAGCGAGACTGTTTCATGGGCCACCTCACTTGCCCGAATAACACAGTGGGCTGTTATGACATAAGTAGTTGCGCTAACATTAGGTATAGAGTACCCTCAAAGTAAATTATGTAGCCGTTTTGCGCTGGTCGTGAAATAAAACACATTATCAACACTGGATTTAGCCATTAAAAACCTTTGTATGATGCACTTACACGGTTTGTGTGGTTAAGGTATGCCCGATGCAGTTGGGCCCACGGGTGTAGGCGCGACTGCACGGTTGTGGCCGGGGTCTTTGCAGGTCAGCGGAGTTTATTATCCGGTCACACCGCGAACAGCTTTTGGTTTGCGCGGTCTCCCTACCCGACTCTGTATCGTGTGCGCTGTGCAGGAAAAACTCTTCCCTGTTACATCGTGGAGTGTCTTGCTCCATACCTGTCTGATATTGAAACGCAGATGACTACATGAATGCTTCAATACTGCCATGAATTAAGGGGGCTAGAGCTAGTATATATTCGTGCCACACTGTGGGTGCTACTACTTTAACATTTCTGCCTCCCTCATTTGTGGGTAAAAATGTCTGATTAAATTAATTTTTCTGGTTGCGAGCGTTGTCAAAATTTACCAATGATTTTTCGTCTCTAGAACAGCTTGACTTTGAGCTTGCAGGGAGGAATAAGTATTCACAAAGCGACACTGAAACCTATTCCAGAACTCGCTCTAATACATACCATAATGGTTTACTGTGTGCCATCTTACACGTGCATCTCCCATAAGTTGGCCTCCTACACAATTTGGTCACTCTTGTTCACACACTCCATACCTGTTCAAACGTCCTGAACAGTCTCCCAGGAACGTCTGTGGTTCATAAAAAGTGGGCAGTGACTGAAAGCCCTCTGGAATATTGCCCATCTGCGCAGCTGTTGTGTGTGCAGTTGGTCTTCGTGAGGTGGTTGCGGCGGTTGAGTGTGGCTGCGGCTACATGAAGCCAGTTGGTGTTGGTGGTGCAGGTTGCACTGCCCAAGGTGCTGCAGATGTTGGTAGGCCCGTGGAATATGCCAACGGGCTGCTGTATTGACTGGTCTTGTCCGCACATGCGACTGGTGGGTGTGGCACTGTCAGCTGTGGTGCTGTGTGCTTTGCGCGCATCGATATTTGCGACTGCGACTTTTAACACGTCCCACACGGTCGCATACCCACAATGAGTTATTCTTCCGCAATTCTCACTTGCCACTGTTTCTGAATTACCTTGTTTACACAGGTCCTGGTAACAACGGCATGGTGACAACACTTTTCCCGTGAGAAAGTCTGTGGGTGCGTGTGTCACGGGTAATAAGGTTTGTGCACAAAATGTTTCCATTTCGGTCAGCTGTTGCGTGTAACTTTTGGTAAGGCTTTCGTTGTGGTAAACTTTGGTAGAGATTACACACAGAATTGTTCCATCTCCGATGCCTGCACACATGGTTTGTTTTGCACGCCATCGATTTCGAAAATATTGCATGGTTACATACAAGTGAAGTTCTGTTTGTGGAGGGGGTGCACACTTGCATACCCGACTCGTTGTAACAGGGTCGATGGTGTCCCGGACCGCTCGCAGTCTGGTACAGTCCGCCCACAATTTCACCCTCTTGCCATCAGAGGTGCACCTCCGTGCCTGCCCGACGCATTCGCAGTTGGCCTGGCAATTGTCTTCTTTGAGGCGCCTCGCACTCTCTGGTTCGCGACAGGGGCACCTTGCATCCTGGAACAGGTTGGACCTTAGCAAGGGCTGCATGCACGCTAGGCAAAATGTTTGGTTTTTGCGATTACTGGTGCACCAGTTCATATTGCATCTCCCGAGGTCCAACTTGACCACGTGGTTCGGTGCGCTGTCTGTCAGTGTGATAACTGTTGATGCCACAGTTGTTGACCCACTTCCCTCCACACCTACGTGAGGGAGTGTACTGTTAAGGCCTGGATGGTGGTGGTGACCACGCTCGCATGTGCCCATGTGGTGGTCCCACATATCATCTGCCAACACAGGAATGTGGGAGGGGGTAGCACCTCTCTGTCTGACTTGACCTGTGTCCACATTGACGGTGATCGGGGATGCTTATTTGTCTGGCACTGTTCCAAAATTGCGAGAATTTCCAAAATGCGAATTTTAGGTTGAAAAGTCCAAAATTGATTTTCTTAAGTGTTTGTTAAAGTCTTTGAACACGTGTTTTTTGGCAGAGTACTTTAAAGATAAATTGACCCTACATACACAAATTGAACTTAAATGTTGTGTGACGTAAACAAAATAATGATGTTGTGGTAAAAACAAAAATTACTCTCATAAATGTGACAAGCACACATAGGCACTGTTTTTTGATAAGTTAAGCTGCACAAGACGTTAACTGTAATTTCAACTGATATGAAAATTAGAAACAAAGTACACTAAAAAAAAAACCTTGCGGCATAGTTAAAGGACAAAGTACACTGAAATGTCCAGGGACGTTCAAAAAGGGAACAATTTACAATGGAATGTTGTGAGACGTGAGCATGGTAAAATAAAGTACACTGCGACATCGCGTGACATAATAACGATGGACTGTTCTGGTTCGCCGCACTTGTACTTACGTGTTCTGCTGCTATTCTTGTTTATTTGCCCCAAAAATTGGGAAAGTCAGTGATATAGGAAAGTGGCATAGTTGAGCACTTTGCTGGAAAATAGGGCAACTAGTTGGGAAAGCCACTGACATAGGAAATTGGCATAGTTGAGCACTTTGCAGGAGAATAGCCCCATTAGTTGTGAAAGGCACTTGACATTTTGGGGGTTCCAGGGATGCGGATGTGGGTCCCTGCCGTACCCGGCTTACCAGGCTAAGGTGACAACTTGAGAAATTGCCCAGTGCCATATTTCAGTGAGCATGAGTTGGTGAGGGTCATGCGGTCAGCGGCCTGTGGGTCCCTGGAGTCACGCTCTGTACTCTAATAGTGCAACTGTATTCTGTGACGATCTACATAAGTTCAAGTCGGACATTTTGGATCGAGTAATGAACTGCTTCAATGGTGCAACCGGCCATGAGTGTTTTTGCTATAAGTTTGGAGAGGTGTAGCAATATGAACAGCCATGCATCCAGAGAAATATCCGGTATTCTGGCTTCAGTTTCTTTATTTTTAATGAATTTTTGTTTTGTAACACACTGCTCTCGGGTTCTGCACTTATATGCTGTAAATTCCTTTCCCAATTATAATTAAATATTTTCTGCTTATGGGAGGTATGTTCCAAACACTTTGTTTACAAACTTTGCATGGCTAGTACTATAACATTATAATGTTAATATTCGTAGGGCAAAAATTTCCCGCACTACCACACATATAATTTGATACAATTCCATATCGGTGTCCTTGATTTATGTTGACTGGGATTTAGATTGTATATAACACTCACTTTGGGGCCGGCAGGGATACTAGATTGATTTCGGTGGTACCTGCCATGTACCTAGGGGTGTGGCCGCTGCTCCAATGGTAGTTGTCGAACTGGTGAAATGTTCTGGTCGATCGTTGTTGCTCTGCCGTCGTGCGCATGCTGCACACCATGCGCCTTGCCGATCGCTGGTTTCACTTATTGACGTAAAGTCGCGAACATGTATAATTATTTTAGGAAGATAGTTTTGTACTTTATGTGTAATGTTGTGATAGTTTTTAATTTCGCTTCTAGTTTAACATTTATTAATAATGACAAGAAATGTAGTTAAGGAAAACACATTTGTAACAGTTGACGTTTTCCTCAGTAGATGGCTCTGCTATGTTATGAGTCACTTGACCGGTCTAGAATGGAATAAATACGAGACGGCTTTACAACGTTTCTGAACTTCAAATGTGATGGACCAGTAGCGCAACTTTCAAGAGCGAAAGATAGGCTCAAGTTTGCAAAAGTTTGAAGATGAACGGATTTCAGGTGAGGTAACATTAGGTAAGAGATTGATGTTAAAGCAGTATTTTAAATCGTGTTTTAGAACTAATAATAAAAACTTATGCATTCTTAAATTTTTTTTGCAGTATCTTTCAACGCGACTAAAATATTTTGTTGGTCTACTATAAAAAAAAATTTAGTTTCAGAAAGGTAAACATCATTTAGCGGCTGCTGGTGGAGTATGCACATTTAGGTTTTGAATTTGGCGGTTTTATTCTTTGAAATTACTGCTGTGGAAGTGGAACAAATTTTGAATATCGCGGAGTGGAATTGTAATGTAAATGATATTTTTATTTGATCGCAGGTTCAAATTAATTACAATATAAATAACTGCCATGAAGACATTTTTTTTGTCGATGTGCTCTATTCTGTGTTCATTGTCATAATGATTGTGACGAGATACTGTGCGATAAAACACATACGTGCCGGCTTAATATAAAGTTCCGTATTGGAAATTACTCCCTGACTGGTTTACGGTTTTTGTCGGACCATTATCTGGTTTACTGTGTTCATAGATGACGCGTATGGTTAAAGATTAACATGGAAAAGTATACTTTCAATTTTATGTCAAATAGTGCAATTTAAGACTTAAATTAACTGTTGTTTCTATCATGTATTGCCGTGCAAAAAATAGTTGTAAGTTTAATGCTAATTTTTTTTGCATTTAATAAATATAATATTTGACATAAGCTTATTACAATTAAGGAGGAGGGGGCGTGAAGAAGTTTGCATTCCTCCCCCCTGTACACTTTGGTAGTTTTTTTACTTTCTCTCTATTATTAAAATTTTGATTTCTTTGTACCTATACATAATTGTTTATGTCGACATTAATCTCTATCACCCCTGCCTCCGCCACCAAGCTTGTTGTGTATTCTAATCAAAACATTTGTGTCTACACAACTGGCGCCGATATTCATAGCGATGGTCGGAAGCTTAAACCAAAGATTTCCTAGAAGGGGGGAGGGGGACTGATCTTCGTCTCCCTGTGCACGCCTTAAGCTCTGCTACTCAAATAGTCATAACTGTTAATATCGCGTGGTCAAACAGCGACTTTCTGTTTGTTTACGTTTGATCTGACAATAAACCCGCGCTTTTACTTTCACGTGGAGGGGGAGCATTTCCCCGTTGCGCAGTTGCAGGTCTAGACTTTCGATTCGTCAGCTGGGGGAGGGGACACTGTTACATCATAGTTTTGGAAACGATATATTACATTAATAAAATAAAGTCAGTATTCAAAACAATTATGATATTATTTAATTTCAATTTTAAAACATTCACAGGACTGCTTCATGTAAGTGTGACGGGTTTTCGCTGACTGCTGGTTGGGGCAGGAGGCATGTCCCTGCTACCCCCCTCCCCCCCGTCTACAATCTTCCTATTTATTCCTGAATCAGCTCCTCATCGTGTATACGCTCCTGACGTGAAGAGAACGAGTTTAATGTTTTTAATTTTTTTCTCAGTTGAGAGGTTAATGTGGAGGTGCTGTCTTGTAGAAGGTTGCGTGTTAAATTGCAAAGATAAATACAGATTTGATAAATGAATTTTCCTGAAATTCATTGGCGTCTTTTTTTATGGGCGACACTTTACTTGGACCCAAGAATATTCAAAATTAAGTAGAAAAATTCTTTTTTATTTAAATGAGACGGCTAAAGAATGGAAGGGTTGGCGGGGAGCATGGATTTTTACAGTCAATAAAGAACGTTCTTATTTGTTGGTTTATTAATTTTTTGGTTTGCTTAGGGTGGTATTAATAGTCATTTTCCACATCTCGTCTTGAGATCTTATCAGGTGATACAGTCTTGAGATAGAATTTCTAGTAGGTATCGAGACTCACGCGAGTTAATAGCCAGTTCTCGAGACGAACTTAGCTTACGGTAAAACTATTAGGCTCAAGGTTCTCTTCTCAAGTGATGTTAGATTGTGAGATGCGCTTTCTTTATATAGCTTCCCAAATGCGCCCTTGTCTTGACTCTACGCTCGTGGTTTTCTTGTATTTAGTTGCTTCTTTGTCCCATTTCTTGTGTTGAGCAAAGCATTGAAAATAAATCACACCGTGTTGAATAAACATTAACGATACTGATTTATAAAATACAGAGATACAAATCGAGAATGATGCCTGGTCGAAAAAAAAAATGTACGTCGAATAGACACAACGAAAAGGAAGAAGAGCATCTTTTTAAAAAATTTCGGCTTGAAAAAAACAGATTTCGCTTATAGTTTCACAATTTTTGCTGTCAGAACAATAGTTACGTGAATTAACAACTTGTAATACTTAGAAGTAATTATATTTATATATTTAAAAAAAAATTGAATTTGGAGCTTGTTTGCCAAACTGCACACCTTTTACATTATTTAAAAAGCTTTTTTTGCTAATTTGAATAAAACAATTTTTTTTGCAGGGTGTGTTAGTGTTTCGGTCTTAAAACATGAAAATACATTATTTATTACTTATAGCTAGAGGCAGTGATATTTCGCGAAAAGGTTTCGAGACAAGATACAGTCCAAAGCACTGTAGGGTCGTACAGCTTCTCTGGTTGGCTAAAAAAATGTTCTGGTCCGTGTCAACAGTTTGCGCACGAATCACGAAGGTTCGGTGCCGGAGTTACTTAGTCCTGAGTGGCTTGGTCAAAGACGGACACTGCACCAGCAGCCAACGGAGGTATAACAACAGCTGAGGTGTGTATATAGTATTGAAGTCTACCGCGTGCTCCGATTTTTACGCGAAAAGTCATTGGTTCTACTTATAACATATTACATTTTGTCAACAAGTTGTAACAGTAAGGACACCCATCATCTTACCCATTTTTTTTCCTTCAAAATTTACAAGAGGCACGCGCTCATAATTAGCATTGAAATTAAATTCATGTGACAAATTAAAACGCTTGGTAGAGTTATGTTGATGTTGGTGTAAAGTGGGTACGATAATTTTCAATAACACCAGCTTACGGTATATTCAGTGTCGCCCCCTCCCCCCGTCCCGCCAATCATACCCAGTATTCAGGCACACCTTGTCCTTTCTGGGGATGGTGTAGCAGTCAGACTAACCGCCTACCACCGAGGCACAGTAATTACTTACAGAACGTCTGGGCTTGTGTCGGCAGTCGTCGCAGCTGCCATCTGCAGCTGGACAACAAGTCTTGTACGTAAGGACAACGGCCGCGAAA
Organism: Clitarchus hookeri; assembly: GCA_002778355.1. NCBI lineage: Eukaryota > Metazoa > Arthropoda > Insecta > Phasmatodea > Phasmatidae > Clitarchus > Clitarchus hookeri. The sequence goes on along the minus strand of NQII01005455.1, from coordinate 26,537 downwards.
GCCTGCGAACTACACCGAAGAGCCAAAAAAACTGGTATAGGCGTGCGTATGCAAATAACAGAGGTATGGAACCAATCAGAGTAACGCGATGCGGTCGGCAGCTAGATCGGTTACTGCTGCTACAATGGCAGGTTATCAAGATTTAAGTGAGTTTGAACGCGGTGTTATAGTCGGCGCACGAGAGATGGGACATAGCATCTCCGAGGTAGCGATAAAATTTGGATTTTCGCGTACGACCATTTCACGAGTGTACCGTGAATATCGGGAATCCGGTAAAACATCAAATCTTCGACATCGCTGCGGCCGGAAAAATATCGTGAAAAGAACGGGACAAACGACGACTGACGAGAATCATTAAACGTGACAGACGTGCAACCCTTTCTCAAATTGGCGCAGATTTCAATGCCTCCTGCATACTTTCAGACATTAGTTGAGCCCATGCCACGTCGTCTTGCGGCACTTCTGCGTGCTCGCGGGGGCCCTACACGATATTAGGCAGGTGTACCAGTTTTTTTGTTGGCTCTTCAGTGTAATAAGAAATGTCAACTATATAGTAGAATGAGTAAAGCTCAAAATTTAAGACATTATTCACTGTCTTTCACCAAAATAGTTGAAATCATTTCCTATGGTAAGACATTGAGAATGGCCTCGAGGTCAAACTGGTATATGCACCGCGCATTATTCCCCTCTCCCCCCCACTCCGAGCTACTGGCCATTATACTCGCCTTGGCTACTGACTGCCTCATGAGAGTGTTTCAAGAACGGAAATAGGAAGTTTTGGTTGGCTCGCGGGACGACTGCAAGATA
>NQII01005455.1:4963-25717 GCA_002778355.1 Clitarchus hookeri | reverse complement strand
TTGGACTATAAAATCGAGTGCAGATTTACAAAACAGAGTTTTCTGGTAACTTTCTTTAGCCGTCATTGGTATAATTATGTGTTTTCCTAAATTACATCTCTTCATTACGAAAACCATTTTTACAACTATGTACATTTAAACGTTCAGTTATGCAAAGTATAAATGCAACAAACAGCAAGCGCTTGGATTTAATTAAAATTTCAAAATGTCGTACTATCTGAACATCAATATTTCACGGCAACATAAATTAACATATTTTCGGTATCGTCACACGCTTGGTTAATTCATAAAAATATAATTTCAGCCACCTGGATTCTATTCTTACCTCTTTCTAGAACGACTCTTTTGAATTTTTTTCCCTATACGATTGCCGGTATTGCTGTTGTATTATACAACTAAAGTGTGTGATTCGTGTTTTCTTTATCAAATTTATAGATAATCTCACAAATAGTTCTAAACTTTATAACTTAACAGTTATATCTATATCCCGTTCATATGAAACACATTAAAACTATTTCACTTGTAACATTATATTTTATATTACTTCATTTTTGTTCATACAGTCAGTTTGCCTTTAAAAGCATTGTTTTATCATAAGAAATGTTCAATTCGTAAGTACTTTTAAACTCGTTAATAATATTTTTTGCATATTGCAGTCTTTCTACACTATCTTGTGAGGGGTATGGTTGACAGCAAAAACATAGAATTTAAGTATACATTTTTCGCAAACATGAAAACAAATTGCTTTCACATTCCAAACATGACGACATATTAACTTGTCGCTACTAGGCAACCTGAGTTATACAGGGTGGTTGGTGGCTAGTAGTTTATATAGTTAAATTATTTAGGTGCAGACTAAGGGCACCTGAGGTTGTAGCGTTTGGGGTAAACAAATACTCGTATTTTCCGTCATTTAACACGCCAGAATTTTATTGATCAGAAGGTCACATAGTTATTACACACACTGGCGAGACTGAGCCGCCCTCTAGTCGTAAGCCTGAAGGGCTGGTGGGCGGTATGCTATGCGTCGGGGAAGGTTTGTTGAAGGGAGACGTTTCTCTACTTATCTGTGACTGCGGCTTTCAGTGAGTTGTCTGCGCTGGTACCTGAGGCATGGTGAGTTGGGTGGCCCTCGGACTGGCTCTCGTTGGCGTGCTGTACTAAGTCGGCTTTTTCCTGCGGCTTTGACTGACTCTCTCTGAAGTCCGGGATTGGTTTCCCGTGATTTGTACTTTCCCTGCGACCCCGGCTGGCGTTCCTGGTTGGAGAGTGCGTCCTCCTCGGCCTGTTTCCGGCCCGCGTTTCTGCATTCTTCACCGTGGAAACTGCCACTACGTTTTCGGAAATGAACTCATAAGTTCGCGGTACTTTTACTGGGTTCTCTCCTCGGTGACGTTGCTATTGACTCGCTGACTGACTGACTCGCCTCGTCGCCATCAGGTGCACGACTACGACTTAAACAATACTCTTCTGCTGCAGAAAAGGGCGGTTTTGGAACTCCAAACGAAAACTGTGAAAAGAAACAAGGATTAGTAACATTAAAGCGGGGGAAACTATCCAAAACCCCCAAAATATGTGTATTTTCGTACGGCATACCGATTCTCTCATTCTCCTTTATTCTTGTGCAACCGTTCCAATTAAAACACTTTGAAAGTCCTCTACATTCTCTAAACAACTTCATTGCTTTGTTTCATGCACTAAGGCAGCTGACCTTTAAACGTGAATCTAGTTTACTTAGTGTACAGTTCTGACTGAGCAACTGGACATAAGTGCCTTTACTCAGCTATGGCGTTCGGACAGCAGGGGAGAATGAAACGATTCATTTATAAAGTCTTTACGTATTTGCAAAGAGAATGGCTTCGTCCGAACTGCACACAACACTTGTCACGATAAAGTTGCTCGTGAAATGGACTCTTCACACACGCCGTCGTTACAAGAACAGCTGTCTTCGGAATGACACAGTTCGGGCCTACTAACACACACGCGTATAATATGAAACAAATATGAATTAATACACGCAGCTGTATATTTAATACCATCTTGTAACAAATATACAATATTTTCGCCACAAATCTAGAAATAAAAGCTATTAGAGGAATATACACACACACACACAGAGAGAGAGAGAGAGATAGAGAGAGAGAGAGAGAGCGAGAGAGAGGTTTGTTTGAGCTAAAAATACATTCGTTTGTATATGGCCAAAAAAATGTGTACACTCGAATCAAACAAATATTTCGTCGTCAACAGATTTTATTGGCACACTAGACATTTTGGCCTTTTGAATTTTGTTAGGTGAACAATATCAGTTTTGCATTTGAACATTTTGTTTAGTCAAAAAATTATTTAGTTAGAAGAGCAACTACTTGTTTGTTTGGCCGTATACAAACAAGTATTTTGTTGGCTCAAACCAACCTTGCCCTCAGAGTAAATTATGTTCAACTTCGGGTGCAAGTTCACCACAAAATGATAAGCTGAACTCACCTGCTTCTAAAACGATGCGTAAGGACAGTACGTGAATTTTAAGATGGAGGCGAGCAACTAAATAGACTACTCTAACTATTACAAAGAGCATTCAAGATAGAACACGTAATAAATTAGCGTGACTGTTGCGAATCTGTCATTATTATCAGACCGCTTAATGGAAAATGTGGTATCGTGCAGCTCATATTTTGCGAAAAATAATTGAATAATATTGACGCCGAATCGCTATTGATTTTTACTACAGATTTGTAACTATGCAAGTCATACTTAAATTAAAAGTTACCTTGCATTGCTACTGTGAACCCCACCGTTTCCTATAAATCTGTGCATAATTTTTTTTATCTCCAAGAAACTGATTGCCTGACAGGTAGGCAAAGCGCAATACACTAGAGCTAGGGAGAAATAATTCCCGCTCACAAGAAAGCTGTACACGCATTGCAAAGTGAATTTACACTTGTTAATTTTAAATCTACGTATGTCATTGTACCTTTCATTCATTAGTAATGAACCCAGTGCCGGACTTCCGCCTAGGTGAACAAGGCACCTGCCTAGGGCACTAGCCTCNTTTTTTAAATTTTATTTATCAGGAAAATCAAATAGGAAAGTACAAATATACAACAGTAATTAAATTAATAGAGGACACAGGACAATACAGCGCTATTTATTATTACAGTAGCCAAAATTGGATAATTTTATTGACCCGTGTAAAAAATATTTGATCTATCCTTGATATAGCATTGATCTAGCAATTTAGTCTAGGAGAAGTCTAGCCCAGAGAACGAATATGGCCTAAAAGTTTTTTTATTTTGGATTTCAAATTTTTGATGATATATGAAGCATTTCCTGTGTGTTATTCATGAAATTTAGTCTACCTAAATAAAATAGGTTATTTTGTTAAAACTACCAAAAAGGGGGCCTGGTCTCTGTAATTGCCTAGAGGCCCTGGGTCTGTAAGTCTGGCCCTGAACGAACTGCTACGTTGTTCAGATAATAAATGTATCTATAATCCATTCGCGGTTACTTCACACTTCTCTGAAGCCCCGATAAAGTTCTACTTCCAGGATATTCCTCCGCCTCGTGCAAACTAAGCGTATTTAAGTCTGTAAAATTACCTCAGACGACGCACCAAATTCGTGCGCATACCGTTGTAATAATAGTTTGCATGAGAACTAGGCTATTTCTTACTAGGCGCTTCCAATACAAATGCTTTCTCACTGTTTTCATTCATATTTATTATGAACTAGCTTATAATCACGGCTTCGCTCGCGTGGTTATAGTAACAAACTTATAGGGAGAAATAACGGTATTTGTTAGTAGACAGACACTGATCATGAACACACAACAGAGCACAACGATGTCATTTTTTTGTTGCTAGAATCGCTCTTTTACATAGCCACTGGTCGTCATTTATATTTATTTGTAGATCTGGGTAAACGATAGCAATCAGTTCCGTATCACTCTGCACCAAATTACTAAAATCCCCCGTTAGTGACACACGTAGCCCTCGGCATCTGTTTCTAACCGCCCGTCTCCAATTTTCAATAGTGTATCAGCATAACGTCCTGTATCAACGTCATTGTAGAGGTGCACTCTCATATTTGTCGTCAAGCTGGATTTCTTGACATTTGCCCATGAGCTTGACGACTCGAGACAGGCTTTGATTTCATCTGCAGGTGTGCCCCTCTGAATCACCGGTAGAGTTTGGCGGAAGTCACCAGCCAGTAATACAACCATTCCTCCCACGATGTCTGTATTGTTTCGTATGTCCTGTAGAGTTCGGTTTAGGGCCTCTATCGCTTTTTTTGTGTGACATTGTGCTTTCGTCCCACACTAACAACTTACATTGACGCAGCATTATACCCCGAGCGCTATTTTTACAAAAAAAAAAAATTCCTGAGGGAATGAGATATTATTTCGGGATAAAAAGTAACCTATGCCAATTCCCGGCCCTCCAACTATCTCTGTGCAAAAAATTGACGTCGATCCGTTGCTCCGTTGCGACGTGAANAAAATGACGTCGATCCGTTGCTCCGTTGCGACGTGAAAGAAGGATAAACAAACAAAAAAACAAACAAACCCACTTTCGCATTTATAATATTAGTTGGGATTAAGTATTATAATTTATAATTAAAACATAGGAAAACCTTTAATTTAACTAAAAATAATATACTTTTATGTTAATGGAAGTATATAACGTTTGTGAAACATGGCATATTTAAGAAATAACTAAACGCATCATACATAGTGTGTTCTTTCAAAAGTTTGATTCAAAAGATGTGAAGAAACCGCGGATAGACTATACAGGATGTTCACAGTTAATTGAGTACGTTTAGAAATCAACCTTTGAAACATGTCACTGCCCCCTACCTGCATACATTTTCAACGGGCACACAGAATGGCATGCGCCCAGTAAAATTGGTGATGACGGAGGGAAAGTAAGTTCCATATTTCAAAGATGAATTAAAAGTATTTGGTAAACATTTGTGAATAGTGAATCTACTTTTGCTGCTTTCTGTTTTTCAATGCATATTAGTGTAAGAATTATCAAATTTGTAAACTTATTTATTAGTTTCACTTGACCGACGCATGAATAAAGTGGTCAGACCCAAGGCAATGTTATTGACGGAAGAACACACAGTGTTCACGCAAGTTGATCTCAAGCATTGCTTTACAAAGTGCTCAGTTTACCGTGAACAGCCTCAAGCGTAAACATTTATTTACAAGCTGTATAAGATTGATTACTAGTTTCAACATAACGTCATGTATAGCTCTTTTATAGAAATACATATGTGTTGACCACATACTTTTATCATGTCCTATTAAGAAACGACTTCTTAATGCAGTGTATTATATATGACCAGACTTTACCCCAAGAAAACCCAACGGCCAATGGCAACGTCCTACACATTCCCCACTTGCGAAAAACCGGGTTCGACCCCGCCGGGAGTTGAGCATGTCTTCTGTGTTTGAACTGCTTCGCGCGGTCGTCGAAGATGCTCACAAATCCAGCGAAATATTGGGCGCCCCTGCCAGGCGAACAGATTACTTCTAGTCACCCGTGCTTATATATTTTTTTGTTGTGATGGGATAAAGGAAATTATTACCGAACATTTGCTAGCCACTACGCAAATCTTTCAGTAATCTTTCTGAAATAGGAGATTGCAGGCTTTTTTATGGTCATTGTCTGAATTTCTATTTTGAATTCCGGGCTGGAGTAGAATCGTAGGGGCTGAGAGAACGGACGTTTTGCTGTAAGTATCTGTAGGCGTCACGTCGGGGTCTCTCAGCGCCCTCGACACTCAACTCCAGCAATGAGAGATCCTCGAGACACCTACTGAAATGTGCAGGGAATTGTCGGCTCCTTCGACTAAAACGACTTGGCTTCAGCCCGGAAGCCAAAATAACAGTTTGTTTCTAATCTCCAAGTGACTCTACCTAATGGGTATATAGTCAGGTGTTTCCTTGATCTCATTTCTTATCGCGGGGCAAGAAACCTGACGGTTGTTCTCTATGTTATGTATATTTTTCTAATCTACTATTCTAAACTATTGTATAGCGGNGGGCAAGAAACCTGACGGTTGTTCTCTATGTTATGTATATTTTTCTAATCTACTATTCTAAACTATTGTATAGCGGCTCTAATGTATTTATTACCTATATCTAGAACGGGTGTTTTTTTTTTTGCGGAAATAATTCAGGAGCAATTGTACTCCAAAACACCTTAGTTCACATGCACTTTCGTGGTTGGATGATTTTAAATGTCACGTGCCTCAAGTGTCTGTCTGCGAATCACGGACGTTCGGTGTCGGACCACTTTATTACTATTGGCCCAGTCGAATAAGAACGTGTCTTCTCACGTAGACACCTTGTTAATAACCAAANGGGCAAGAAACCTGACGGTTGTTCTCTATGTTATGTATATTTTTCTAATCTACTATTCTAAACTATTGTATAGCGGAAATAATTCAGGAGCAATTGTACTCCAAAACACCTTAGTTCACATGCACTTTCGTGGTTGGATGATTTTAAATGTCACGTGCCTCAAGTGTCTGTCTGCGAATCACGGACGTTCGGTGCCGGACCACTTTATTACTATTGGCCCAGTCGAATAAGAACGTGTCTTCTCACGTAGACACCTTGTTAATAACCAAANCCGGACCACTTTATTACTATTGGCCCAGTCGAATAAGAACGTGTCTTCTCACGTAGACACCTTGTTAATAACCAAAGGAAGTTGTGGTTGTGGACGTAGGATATTGAAGTCTAGCAAGGCCATAAATATTCTCGCGAAAAACACCCGTCTCTATCCGTTTCCGTCCCTTCTTCAGGCAACAGCCGGGAGGAGGGTCTTCGGACCACTTTTGGACATCTATCCCTTCGCAGAACCCTTCCTTCAGTCTGGATGCACGTCATTTAATTCTTCTGTTCCGTGTTCCTTGCCTAGGTTATTACTGTTCCTCCGTTGGTCGTATTCCTTGCACGTTTGCCAGGTCTGCAATAACGTCTTCTAGTGGGTTCGGCGGGGAAGCCCACCAACTGACGAATCCTTTGCAAGTCTCGCATGTTTGCACTGGGCTTATCCAGGCTGCGTGGCGGGTCTGCTCTCAGCATCAACGTTCTTGATGACNGCGGGGGACGTCGGTGCCGGTGGGCTTGTGCCCGGACGACGGGCATCCTCGCCGCCGGAGCTATTTCTGCACGTCGTCGACGGTCCGCCCGGCCTCTCCAGACACCGCCCCTGGTCGCCCGGCTGAAGGCGTCCTTTACACGCTGCAGCGTATCGTCTCTTTGACGGCTCGCAGTCACGCTGGTGCTCCCTGTAGCCGGGTGGCTGTGCGCGCGAAGGGGAGACGGCAGATGGTACGCGTTATAACGCTCACACACGCAGTTATAGGATAGACGGCCAGCTGGCGTGCGTATCATCTATTCACAGCATCTTCACGCCTTTCTGAATCAAACCTTTGGAGAAATCATCTCGTTTATGACGCGTTTCCTAAATTTATGACGCATCACAAGCGTTTTATACTTCTGCTAACATAAACGTATCTCACTTTTGGTTAATTTGATCTTTCACTTATATTTTATCTATTTAACTTATAACTAATACGAATTAAAAGAGAGAGAAAACAGAAGGACTGCCTAGTAAGAAATAGTTCTCGTGCAGAATATTATCAAATTGAGTGCGCACGAATGCGCTGTGATGACCCTTTGGTATAATTGTCTAGACTTAGTTAAATTTTTTTTTGCACGAGGTGGAAGAATATCTTGAAAGCATAACTTTATTAACTTTAGCAGGGCTTCAAGGAAGTTTGAAGAAGCCGTGATCTGTGGACGTGTGAAGCTGTTCCCTGACTGGTTAAGTAATTACACTTGATAGCTGGCAGAGGCATGTTGGATGTGAAAGAAGAATGCACACGTGTAGTAACGTAACACCGTAAAATATTTTACTAGAATTTACATATTTAAAGGTTTTAATAAATCAATAAGTCTACTTCTTATTTAATATTGAAGCGTATTTTCATTTTCTATACTTTCGAAAGCGTTTTTTTTACAAAGCAAGACGATTATAATAATTATATTGGTTGTATCATAAAAATGTGTGGTAATGTTTACAAATATACTTAATAATTGATTTATACACAATTAACCTTGCCACAAAGTAATAATTTTTATAAAGGCAGGGAATTGATATAAAATAAATTATTAACACTATATTTTTTAACATTATTGTCAATATTTGTTTTACATGGAACCATAGTAATTGTTATAATTACCCTACTTGACGAATAGGCGAAGGTTTTCTCTCCAAATGTAGGTATTTTGATTAAAAATAAAATCTTATTAATTAATTAAAAAAACATTTAAGAGAAATATTTTACAGTGTTACGTCACAAAATACATATATATATAGTATGTTCGGAAACTGTGTCCATACACCAGACGTAGTTTCTTTGGACTAATAGTAAAACAAATGCTCTAAACACGTGTATCCGAAAACGTATTTTGATATAAAATGACTGTGTTCAAAGCTACAACGTACAACGCCTGGAGAACAAGGCTGTGCGGTCATGTGCGTAGGACAAGTTGCATAGGAAGTAGGCGCGCGACGCTACGTATGTAATAATCAAGTGTAGCTCCTACTTCATATGCAACTTGTCCTACACGCATGATCGCACAGCCTTGTTCTCCAGGCGTAGTACGCTGCAACTTCCAATACAATTAGATGATATAAAAATACTTTTCTGCATATACGTGAAAAGGGCTTTTGTATCACGGTCGGTCCGAAGAAACTATGTCTGGGAATTGGGCATTGAGTTTCCGAACACCCGGTATACTTCTTTCATATGCAACATAAATTTTTTTTCCCCGACAATTTTGGTAGCGTGTGTACCACTTTTCAATGAGTTGTGCGTGTACAGTCGTGTGCATCGGAAGTCACTCACCTTCCCTTGGCGAGAACTCCGAACTTTATGGTAGATCCAGCCAGCACCAGAACTTGAGGCGGAGGACACGACGTAACTGTGCTCTTCGAATAAACAGTGCAATGGAAATTAATGAATAAATTGAGATTTTTGGACATTCGTCATTCCGACGGCGAATGTCCAAAAATCTCCATTTATCAACTCTGCTCCTCCTCGTCTGCTGTTCCAAACGCACATTAGAGACGCAGAGGTGCGTCACAGAGTATCAAACTGTTACATTGTACCTGATACCCAATTGTATCAGGTACGGTTTATTCTACTCATAGACTATAGATGAGGTAGACTGATCTCGCTGGCTGCGCGCAACCGATCTCCGTGTCCCAACATCGAACTGCTTTTCTGCCAACACGTCCAGCGGGAACGGTATGNCTGGCTGCGCGCAACCGATCTCCGTGTCCCAACATCGAACTGCTCTTCTGCCAACACGTCCAGCGGGAACGGTATGGTTTGGATTTTAGGTTAGAAAACTGATTAGTAAACAAACGCTTAGAGATGTTTCTATACTTCCTCTAACCCATTTGTAATGCAGTTTGACTAAATTCAAACTGGTAAAAGTACTTTATTAGTATAATAGTTCTTGTAATTTAAATGTTATGTTATAAACAAACACATTCATCACTCTTGACACGTGACTTTGACAGTTGTGTATGACTGGGGTAGGTCAGTGTTGGGTACATGCGCAGAAGACGAATAAGCGGTCCATCGCGTCTTTAGTCTGTGATTCTACTCAGGTTAGGAACAAACCGTGATTTCTTATGGGAGAGCTTGTCATGTGGAAAATTTCCGCCCGTTAGGTGCGCAGTGTTCCAAAAGGTAACTTTTAAATACAATTTTAAGATACGTGAAAATTAAAAGAGAAAGATTTTACTTAGTTACGAAGTTATTTTATATTTGATTTGTGATTATTACAATTATCCTGTATTTCGACGTAGAGAATAGAAAGAAACATGGTACCTTGCCGACACTAGCGCTTTCCTAGTGGCGAAAATATTTGGTTGCCAAACTTTTAACACTTCTCTTCCCAACCTGCAGTAGAAGTAACCTGTTATCAGGTACTGTAGACTAGTGCACTGCGGTACTATCAGATACATTTAGTACCAGTTTAACATTCGTAAGTGTTGTTGCGCCTGCTGTTATGTGCAACACTGATACCATTTTTATTATTATATTTAAAATGCGCGGGAACGTAAAAATTCAATTTCATGGTTTAGATTTGACAACTGTACAGTTAAGTGTTTTCGTTAAAGAAAAAATATATCGTTTATAACTTAGTTTTCGTTTAAACAATTCCCGCATAGAAAGTTCATTATCGTATCTGAAAATTTTTCGCACGAGTGAAGTTTTTCTTCTGCTTTTGTTCTTATACATACTTAATTTCCCTGTAACAGGTACCACACAGTACACCAACCCAAAACACGTACTTATAACGTGCGTACCTGACAACATTGCGTGTGGGTACTTGATAACGTGCGTACCTGACAACATGGAAAGGAGGTACTTTAAAACGTGTATACCTGACAACATGGCACGAGGAAGGCCACAGACACAAGAGACAGGCGGAGTAGCGACGCACTTGGTAATTCCTGTGTCCGGTACCGAAAGTATCAGGTACTTCGTATCAGATACCATAGACTAAAGAAGAGGTAGACCGACTATTCGTCTTCTGCATATGTACCCAACATGGACCTACCCCAAAGGAACACAACTGTCAAAGTCACATGATCTGAAGTGGTGAACGCGTTTTTTTATATCACTCGAAAAAGAAGCAATGAATGAAATACTTTCGTGTATTTCAATATAACCAAACTGTATTACAGGTTGGTTAGAGGAAGTAAACACGCATATCACAGCTCTTGTTTACTCATCAGTGTTCTAATCGCAAATCCAATGCACGCCGTTTTTGCTGCACGCGTTGGCAGAAAAGCAGCAGAGTGTCGGGACGCGGAGGCCGGTCTGTCTGCCTCACACTCAGTCTCTACCAGATACAAGTATGTATCTGTATCAGTTTGCACCAGGTACAGAAGGTAGCCGTGACGGCCCCGCCTCGCAGTCGCACTGGAGCTGGACGCCACGTGGAGCGAGGCACACGCGTGCGTGCGAGATCGCCCAGGTGCGTGGGGACCACCTCGCGTGCGTGGGCGTGCAGATACTTTCAAGGACACGCTCGGCGCCACGCGTGGAGGGCGACCTCGACCCCTGCCAACAACCGTGGGTTTCACCTTACCTCCTGCTCTTTTCCGCTTCCGTCATTTCGTCTCTCTTCGCCTTGCGGGATGATCCCTGGCCGCGTCGACAAAGTTCACGAGGTGGCTTCTCGCGTGAAGTCCGTTCACGTTACTTCTCGCTTTCCCGAGGCCCTGCTGAATTTCTGCTTCCAGGATATTCATTCACCTCGTGTAAACAACGCTCGACCGAGTCCATGGCACTACGCATGGACAGAGTATAGAGAATTCCACCAGGGTGGACAACGTACCACATTCGTGTGCGCTCAGTGAAATAATAGTTTGCATAAGAACTGTTTATTACCAGGCGTTACCAAGACACATATTTCCTCACTGTTTCCATTCATATTAATTATACTTGTAATGTTATAATTTATACAAAAAATTATAAACAACATTGCAATTTGACCAAAAATAAGGTGCGTTTATGAACACGAGTTTAAAGTGCTTGTGAAACATGGCATATTTAGAAAACATTCAAACCCGTCATAAATGGGGTGATTTCTTAAAGGTTTGATAAAAAAAAGTGTGAAGGTACCGCAAACAGACTACACACACATACACAAATAGAGACATACGTATATACAGACATGCTGTTTTCTTGTATAATGACAGGAATGATACCAATGGCGAGACAGTTTCTTCATCTTAGAAGAGGTCACGCCGTTAGGTAGCTCTCAACAGACAGTTTTGCTTATTTGATAGGGGAAAGTCTACAACCCAGAGGCGAAGATGTACGTTAGTATCAGAAATACATTATAACAATTCGTTAGAAAATTGTGTACAAAATATTAACGCATCTCGACGACCGAAATCATTTTGGGTGTCCGTTCACTCTTATTCATCGATGGGAAATGTATACCCCCTTGTCGTTACGCCACTGCACAATGTCATGTTTATAATATTTTGTACTTGTGTCTAGGGACAATGGAAGGTTTATACTATCATGAAGGAAGAACTGAAGTTAATTATGAAGACAGAACAGATATTTAATACACTTTTCAGGAGTTACTGTAACTATAAGTAGGGTCACTGGATTTTCGCGTAAAAATCGGAGCACACGGTAGACTTCAATACTATATACACGCCTCAGCTGTTGTTATACCTCCATTGGCTGCTGGTGCCGTGTCCGTCTTTGACAAAGCCACTCAGGACTAAGTAACTCCAACACTGAACCTTCGTGATTCGTGCGCAAACGGTTAACACGGGTCTGAACATTTTTTAGCCAATCAAAGAAGCACCTGCTGGGATGTCACGAAACCTGACATAGAACAGAGCTTTAGAATTCGCGAAATATCAATGCCCCTAACTATAAGCTATTGGCGAGGGAGATCATAATCAGTTACAAGATATGACTAACCTGAATGATACCATCGCCGGAGGCTGAGTGTTGAGTCGGAAAGCGACGACCGGCACGCCAAGTTGCATCTTGATGGCTTCATCTCGGCGTGGGTCCTCAGACAGACAGGCTGACAGACAGCGCGTGCAAAGTGTTGCCAAGTATTATATAGTTTCTGGTGGCGTAATAGTCTCAAATACCCTGCCGCCGGGAGGGGAGCTTCGCTGACGTGGTTTATAAATTATTATTTCTGTAACGTGTTTGGGGTTCTTCGCCTGTCCTGGATACCAATGCGTCGCTGCTGTTCGCTAGGATTGTCCGCCTTTACTGAATTATAACATCTCCCCCGATGTCAATGACCAAGAGATGTCCTCATCTCTTAGCGGGTACAGCGGGGAAAAAAAAAGTGTGGGGGATATATTGATGTGGTCTAAGTCATCTTCTGGCAGCAGGGCTGGGCAAGGGTGGAGACTCTTCGCCACGGTAGGATTATGTCAGATAGGATATAAAGAGAGAAGGAAATACTAAGGTAGGTGGAGCTGCCAATGTTGTGAAGTCTTCCGTGACTACGACTGAACGTCCAGGGTATTGTTCTGCTGAGTGAGAAACTGTAAGATGCGGTGGCCTTGAACTTGGCATTAGCTAAGGCGTGCAGATACTCTTCCACGCGACCGCGGCAGACCACTCCGGGTGGCACCGATTCGCGTCAACCTGTTCTTGAAGTCTTGCTGTATTGTTATTTCGTGGTTACTAAAACTGGATTCCCCTAACGGGTGGCTTAAATTAATCTGATAATAAGAATTTTGATTTACAAATTGTTAAATGATAATGGCAAAAGTTATTGAAATGATAAAGTACAACATTTAACTACTCCCATCGCCAATAATTACAAAATAATTACACAAATGCTGAAAGTTACAAGGTTATTTATTACAACTCAGTGCTGAGAAATATAGGCCTAATGCAATTATAAATTACATGATCAGTCTTTAAAGTCAGTGCATAACTTGTCGATGTCTGTTAGGATGGAATAGGATTAGCGTTTGGCACGTAGGAGGGCATACATTAATTTTATTATAATATTAAAAATAAGTAAAATAGAAGAATAAAAGTTGTGACGCGGCGTGAGACCTCCTATATACCAAATGTGGGAAGGGTGTATGAAGTCTTATACTAACTTAAAGCTAACACAATAAACATAATAAAAATTAGTAATTACTNAATGTGGGAAGGGTGTATGAAGTCTTATACTAACTTAAAGCTAACACAATAAACATAATAAAAATTAGTAATTACTGTATAGTATTAACACATTATTCAAAATAAAATTTGACAGTAAATTTATAGTATTGACATATTTTTGTGTTAAATTCATGATATCCGTTCTATGCAGTGTTTGTNAATGTGGGAAGGGTGTATGAAGTCTTATACTAACTTAAAGCTAACACAATAAACATAATAAAAATTAGTAATTACTCTATAGTATTAACACATTATTCAAAATGAAATTTGACAGTAAATTTATAGTATTGACATATTTTTGTGTTAAATTCATGATATCCGTTCTATGCAGTGTTTGTNGAAATTTGACAGTAAATTTATAGTATTGACATATTTTTGTGTTAAATTCATGATATCCGTTCTATGCAGTGTTTGTACAGTTTAGTAATCTCTATAGTATAGTATTTCACAATAATTATTATGAAGTTATCTATCATATTACATTTTCTGTAACATATAGAATGTTTGCGGATAAGCCTGAAAATCATACAATAATCAAAGTTAGTTTCAATGGAAATATAACTATTACCAATATTTTATTATCATAATCAGTTTGTAGAAAATTGCCAAGCATTATTTTTCTGATCGTATTTGATAGGTCTATATAAAATATATTAAACAAGTTTGATAACTATGTAATATATGTTCGGAGTACTCCGGTCTAAATATAANTAGGTCTATATAAAATATATTAAACAAGTTTGATAACTATGTAATATATGTTCGGAGTACTCCGGTCTAAATATAAAGGCTTACATTTATTTCTATTTTTTTTTCCAAGAAAATATGTTATAATAGTCTTTTAAACTGCAAGTCATAAAAACATATAAGATGCAGCTCTGTTTTATATTATCTGTGATCACTTATTTCAAATTTNCTTTAAACTGCAAGTCATAAAAACATATAAGATGCAGCTCTGTTTTATATTATCTGTGATCACTTATTTCAAATTTTTTTTGTAACATTGAATAATAATGGAATTTATTAACAGAGATAGAAAAGGACGAAGCACTCAATCTACTGATATGTTTTGTGTTTAAGTGCAAAGTATGATAAAGCGGAGTGGTGATGGTGTGTATGTGTAAAAGAGCTCAAGTGTGTGTGTGTGTGTTAGTGTAATACCGGCCGGTTGTGATTGCGTTGGAAGTGTGGCGGTGTTGCTTACCTTATTACTGACTGAGTAGCGGTGCGCGCGAAGAAGGGATTTGCTGATGGTTGCCATTGCGCCACCTACGGCGGGATATGCAGTGTGGCGCGGCGCTTAGTGTGTCGTCACGGCTGAATCGAACACTCCGCGAGGCTCCAACTATGTCCCGTGTTCACGGCTGGGCTGTCTGTCAACTCATAAAAATACAGTTTATTAGTACAATGTCGTCCTAAAACGATAACACACTTGTGGGCAAATTATATATCTAAAACAGGGCTCTAAACATTATAAATGACANATGTCGTCCTAAAACGATAACACACTTGTGGGCAAATTATATATCTAAAACAGGGCTCTAAACATTATAAATGACATTAGTAATTAAAATTAATTTTTTAAAAAAATAATGCATTGAAAAGTAAAAATTTTCAAAACTTTATTTTATAATAATTATTTTTTTCTCATTTATTTCTAATTGAAAAGACACTGAGCAAGAATTGACTTATACATTTTCTTGAAATTTGAAATTATGGTTAAAATTATTGTAGTAATTGAATAATTTTATATACTTCATTTGTATAAGTGATCCTGCGATTTCACCTCTCTATTACTTTAATCTCAAACTTGCAATTCTTTCCGTGTGCGTGGAAATGCAAAGAAAGAGTTGTGATTTAATTATAATTATGAATTCATGCATATTTACGCATATTTGCGCATATTTCTGAGTATTTTCGAGAAACTCGATCAACGGAAATATTACTGTTGAACTTAAAATAATACGACTTGAATCAAATAGCATACTTGAGATTGAATATGTTATTTAATTTGTCACATTAAGTCCCTGGAGCAGTTTAATTATAGAAAATGAGACTTTTTGTATGGGCACCGTTGATTGTGAGTTATAGTTACGTATTCCGTAAAAAACAAGTTATGACACTGGTACTACATAAATGCTGTTAGGGTTGTTAATTAGTTCTATGAAAATATCCTTGGCAGAACGAAAAATTATTTTAGTTTAAGAATCGCATACCCATTAGAAGCTTGCCTACTCTGCAACAAGTTGAGGCACTTTCACAGCTTTTTCCAAACTCAGTGAAATTAAACTACAATCACAGCTAATAATGCGGCACTCGTGAACTCACCAAGGTCAAACTAAGTTGCTCTCGTATCTTTGAGATAGTGCTGCCTGGTCCCCTATATTTAGGCCAGCTAGCTTCCAAACGAGACAAAAAGACCTCTCTAGTGGGTCACCACTCCGCCAGAGACCCAAAGTTCTCCTCGCCTCCACGCGAGAAGCCAAATTCGACCCAATGGCGAGCGACTTCTATCTACTGCATGCACCTGGGCTCGCATGCACACGCCCATTCGCAGGTGAAGTGGGCGTGACTCTAGCAACTCTCCTGTTCCGTTAGAATCCTTCTAGTAACGGACAGTAATTCCCTCTTACGCTCTAAATCAAGAAGATTGTGCACCCTGATTAACAAGGCCTGGTGGACCTCTGACTCTTGCAGATGGTCGTACCACAGGGTTGGCTAAACCCTGGAACACAGTTAAGGCCTGGTGGACCTCTGACTCTTGCAGATGGTCGTACCACAGGGTTGGCTAAACCCTGGAACACAGTTAAGGCCTGGTGGACCTCTGACTCTTGCAGATGGTCGTACCACAGGGTTGGCTAAACCCTGGAACACAGTTAAGGCCTGGTGGACCTCTGACTCTTGCAGATGGTCGAACCACAGGGCTGGCTAAACCCTGGAACACAGTTAAGGCCTGGTGGACCTCTGACTCTTGCAGATGGTCGTACCACAGGGTTGGCTAAACCCTGGAACACAGTTAAGGCCTGGTGGACCTCTGACTCTTGCAGATGGTCGTACCACAGGGTTGGCTAAACCCTGGAACACAGTTAAGGCCTGGTGGACCTCTGACTCTTGCAGATGGTCGTACCACAGGGTTGGCTAAACCCTGGAACACAGTTCCTGCTTGACCCAAAGACTTGCATTCTGGCCGTGTGCAGTATTTACACCCCAACAAAACTTTAGTAGGGCAACACTGACAAGCAAACAGAGATAGTAGAAGAAAATAGGAAAATATGCAGAGGAGCAAGCAGCACGGGAAATATAAATCGTTAAACTACAGGGCGAGGGAACATGTAAGCTCTGCAAATTGCACGCGGCTCTCAAAACATGCCCAGTATGTGTGCAAGAGTGCTGATGTGCACTTGTACAGAACTGTCGGCACGGCGTTTCCGAACGCCCGTGCCTGCGACCTTGCACGTGTTGAGTGCCCATATGATGAACACTGGGTCAACTAATTCCATGTAAAAATATCTTGAGAATTAACGGGAAAATATTGTATTTTCACGATTGCTTAGTGAAGGGACAAGAGCGTGGAACGTGTGTGATAATCGCGTAGATGTCGTTCGGCCCGCTCATGGTATGTCACATTGAACATTTATGAATGTGTGGTAAACAAACTTCGCTGTTCCACGGTTCATTTGATTGGTCAATCAAGGTCGTAGGTTGTTTGGTTTTGATATTATAGACCTTCAAAGTTGGGGCATTCTTTTATACTCAACCTGCATAGTTTGTGGTGGCGTAATTGTCCCAGATACCGTGCCGCCAGGAGGGGAGTTTGGCTGGCGCTTCGCTGATGTGGTTTACAAACTATTATTGCTGTAATGTGTTTGGGATTCCTCGCCTGGCCTGGATACCAACGCGTCGTTGCCGTTCGCTAGGCTTGTCCGCCTTTACTGAATCATAACAACAAACGGTTTTTCTTCTTATAAAATGACATCTGATATTCTTCGGACGCAAAGGAAATTTGAACGTTCTGGTACCATACTTAGCCATTTGGTCATCCAAAGTTTGAACATAACGAAGTAAGAATTCCAACATTAAATTAATTATCTTGTTTATCACCTTATGTGTATATGTTCTCGCTAGGCATAGGTCCCAGCCTGGAGTTTTCCTGGGTTGGGATAGCTTTCACGCCAAGTCCAGTGTACCAGGACCTCGTCGCGATTCCATACCGACACCAGGGCGAAACCATCCGAACAAGTAAAGAAATTGTTTAAAAATAATTAAACAACTTTAAGTAATTAAAGTTAACCAATATTATTTAATTTACCATACCATCATCGAGTGATCCACTTCCTGTGTTAGTAGGATTTCCCCAGGGTCAACACACCATTCCTCCGATACAGCGCGTTTTTCTTGAAAATGTAGTTCAATAATCAGCACGAGAAAATATTAACATTTAGTTCGGCACAACATATTTAGTACTTCAAACACCGGCTGGAAAATTCGCCAGTTTCGATGACGGAGGGTTTATGTCAGTAACGAATTCTTTCTCGCCCGTACTTCTTCGTTTGGCGACTCAGAACATAGAGAGATAACGAGTATTCTGAAAGAGTGTTTGATATTTCGTAACTGAATGTGTTTTGCGGATCCTTTTTCATTGGGGCGTAACTCACTTGGGACTTGAATCGCTTAATACCAATGTTAATCAACGCGGTTCACTGACGAAGAGTAACCGAAGTGTGAAAAAAAAAAATTCATTTTCTCGAGTCAGGTGTTGGAAACGCAGTTCAACCTACCAGTTTTCCAGTGGAAGATATCGAGGTTCTGGGAATTGTTCGGTCGAGAATCAGTCAGCTCATCACTCAGAATGGAGGAGCGGTCGTCCACAGAAAGATTTTACCCATTTAATTAATCGAGAAAAGTGTTATATGTATTTTAAAAGACCATACGGGGGAGCACTCTGAGAAAACCCTCTTACTCTATTTGCACCATCAAGGGCCCCAGGGAAAATATTAGACCCACAGATACCGTCGTCTACGCAATTACACTGAAGAACCAAAAAAACTGGTACACCTGCCTAATGTCGTGTAGAGCCCCCACGATCACGCAGAAGTGCCACAAGACGACGTGGCATGGACTCGACTAATGTCTGAAGGTATGCAGGAGGCATTGAAATCTGCGCCAATTTGAGAAAGGGTTGCACGTCTGTCACGTTTAATGATTCTCGTCAGTCGTCGTTTGTCCCGTTCGTTCACGATCTTTTTCCGGCCGCATCTATTTCGAAGATGTGATGTTTTACCGGATTCCCGATATTCACGGTACACTCGTGAAATGGTCGTACGCGAACATCCAAATGTTATCGCTACCTTGGAGATGCTATGTCCCATCTCTCGTGCGCCGACTATAACACCGCGTTCAAACTCACTTAAATCTTGATAACCTGCCATTGTAGCAGCAGTAACCGATCTAGCTGCCGACCGCATCGCATTACTCTGATTGGTTCCATACCTCTGTTATTTGCATACGCACGACTATACCAGTTTTTTTGGCTCTCCAGTGAATATTACTATATAATATGCTTATAGGCATATACCATATTCATGTATATAATTTTATCCGTTAAATAAATATATACATAATTATAATTATGTATTTTCTTACTACGTATTACTATGTTTATTTATATATATATATATATATATATACACACACAGTCGACGGTATCTGCGGGTGCGGTGTCTCAGGGTGTTCCTGCGTATATTTTGGGAAGGAGTACAGTATCGAACACCAGGGGCGCCAAATTCTTTACATGACATCGTGCCCCTTCCTTCCATGACCTAACCTGGCTGAGAAAGATTCTGACATTTCTTGGAATAGCACCAACCGATAGAGAGACCTGCAACATTCTTGTTATTTGCTGGTAACATACTCGACTGCACCGCCTCATACTTGCTCGAGGGCGTATAGTGAGTTCATTGGCTACTGGTAATTTCATGTGGCGTCATTAACCTGTGTGACCGCATTGTAGTACATCGGTTGCTCAACGGTTGGGACTTTCCTATTGGACGAGGGCGTCCTTGGGACGTGCCACGTAACCTGTCAACCAATGGCAGAAGTCAGAAGGAGTTACGTCTGCAGCCACAAAACAAGGAAACTTTTGCAGGTCTCCACCCATACTTCCTGCAGAGTACTGCATCTGCAGTGTTACTTACACACTAGAGCTGGGACATCGACGCAGATGTTGTGTACCAAACATCGATTACTTTTGCATCGGTGTTGGATTTCCGACACATCGATAACATCGATGTTAAAGGTCGATGCAGACGGCCAATGTTATGTTCGGAATTATTTGTTTTGTAATATTTTACGACAGTGTTTGTCAATCATATTCACAATCCCAGAACGTTACTGAAGAAATAGCACTTTTCCTTTTGCGTAACAAAGAATAGCTTAAATAAGATTATTTTCATGAGCATATACGAGCACCCCGTATTCACCGTAGGAAAGCATCGATGTTCGACAACATCGATATTTTAAGCTGATGTTTACGTAACATCGATGAACTGAAAACTTGTGCATCGATGTTTTGGGTCGATGTCCCAGCTCTACTACTAGAGATGATTGTTTATAGCGGGAAAAATTGGCTGTTTGCTAGGGTTCAACGTACTGTAGGCATATCCGACAGCTTTCTTTCCTTATTGGCTGTCATGCATGTGTGTAGATACTATCCCATTTCACTGGGCCAACGAGGATTCTGATACTATGAGGCAGAACGTTGGTGATTGGTCTGCAAACAACTTAGTCGAGTCAAAAAACGTCTTCATCCAATTATAAAGCTGGAATTTTATATGCCATTCACGTTAAAGTGCGCAATTTCGAAAGCCCTCTCATTTGGAATAATAGTCAATAAATATATTTTATTTTAGCCTTGGACGTTAACTTTCGAGTGCGGTGGAATGTACACACGGTGTCTATTACTTACATGGCAATATTTATTAGAAAAGGT
>NQII01005454.1:121255-159322 GCA_002778355.1 Clitarchus hookeri | reverse complement strand
ATTAAAGTGTGTCCTGAACTTTGGCTTTTTTTTTAATGGGTCGCGGTTCATAGAACTTTGGGAATCATTGCACTAGTAAGTAACCACAAAACGAAAACCAAGCTTGTTTTCGTAATTTATTTTTATAAGCTGGAAATACTAGAAANTGAAAGGATGGAATAATGGGGAGTTGAACAATATGGTGTGTTACACAGCTCCACACACACTGCAACCACCTACAAATGTTTAACGATCACATATTTTGTCCTACCTTATACCATTCCTTCGTTTCCGCCCATATTTCCTCTGTCCTGTGTAGTTTCGCTGTTTGTGCACGGTTACCGATAACTGTTACTCTCGCTATCGCTGTCACTACCAAGCAAGTCAAGACCCTAGTAATAGCGATGTCCATCCAACCGTCGTTTTTACAGTACACATTTCGAAGTGTCTTAACATGTTTGCGCTGAATTTGCCAACCTTCTTTGGTAATACTTTGTATTGGAGCACTAGTACTTGGAAGATGATCAGGTGGCACCTGGGTTAAGTTGTTACTATTGACTCCAGATTTTACCAAACTGCAAATGTATTCTAAGCGACTGAGGTCACTGTGACATGGCGGTAGTTCTACAACTGTGACCATGAGCGTATAAATTGTTGTCAGTGCGGCATTGCGCAAATGCGGCATGACGCAGGAGATTAATGCTACTTCATTCGCTCTTGCGTCTAATATTTTCTTTGCAATCCCATTTATTTCCATGATATAACGCTTCTCGTCTTTGCTTTTTATTTTAATCTAAACCATGATATCCTAACAATTAACCCCAGTGTGTCTCTGCTGACACAGAAGTGTATTTTTTAGACACTTTACTTAACAGAATTCCTCATTTTGAGGTTCTGTTTTTATCCACAGTGTAAAATACTTGTACAATTCTCTTAACTACACCAAAATCAAATGAGTTCCACTAAAATTTCCTCTTTATAATGGTTTTTCTATTTTTACCAATTGTTGATGAGTGAAGTTCCTGTTTCCGTTGCGATTGTTCTATTGATTTTCCTAATGAAATATTCAGATATTTCTGTTACAACTGCGGCTCTTTTTGTAGCACCTTCGAGGGGAACAGTGCCGCACCCTTCCTTCTTTCCATCATTTCAAAAAAAAAGATCACATTTCGTAATATTAGTTTTGTTTCCATGCGCAAAGTTTTATTGCTTTTCACGATTAGCTGACATTTTGTAACTCCATACTATTTTAAGCTACCACATTACTATTTGAATTAAATAAAATAGTACTGTGTCATTAAGTTCTGTATACACACAATAACTGGTGAAGGACTTCACACATCGCTATCTGCTTAGCGCCCATTTCTTGAGTCACGGCCGTACACAAACTGGCATGAACTTTGTCCGACCTGCAGAGTCCGAAATATTGTTGNAGCCCATTTCTTGAGTCACGGCCGTACACAAACTGGCATGAACTTTGTCCGACCTGCAGAGTCCGAAATATTGTTGGTCATGCTGAAATCCCGCTCCAAAACAAAATCTTTTTAATGTTTTGATAAAAACATTTATACACTAGTAAGTAACCACAAAACGAAAACCAAGCATGTTTTCGTAATTTATTTTTATAAGCTGGAAATACTAGAAAACCTAGTAAAGAATTTATTTAGATGTTTCATGGATTCATGGAAAGTTTTGTAAATTTAAATTTCGTTATTTAAAAAAATCACTTGTAATTTTACGAAGATTTGTGGGTACAATTTTACCAGTACTTTGCCGTTAGTAACTAAGCTAGTCACGAAGTTGTTGATATATTGGCTTCTTCTATTATCTTGTTATAGTAAAAAATATGTTGCAATTAATTTTTAGTTCATCACAGTAAGAATTGTCTCTTTGGGTTTTCTCTAGTGGTATGGTTAATAAAGCTTATTCTGTAAAGATGTGTGCAAGGAGAGCTTTCGAATATGCTCGTACGATGATAATATGGATAATACTTGTTTTGGCGCTCACATTATGCTAGAAATATAAGATTCCCTTTCCTGTCATTATATGGCCAATTGCTTTGGAGTACGACATTGGCACATGGAACCCGCGAATCGATAAAAGTGGACTCCCTGGAACAGCACTAAGGACTATCACAACTCCTTCGGCAAATAGTGGTTGGTCAAATGACATAGTTACACTACATTTTAATTGATTTCTCAGCTGTAAAAAGTAGATATGTGCAAGCAGTAGATGCGTTATTGGGATCGAGAGTGACAAGTACTAAAGGTAACACAGCAGTTGTTTCTTAAGAAGGGTTTTGATTATGTACGGTTTTATTTAAACCACTTCAATCTGACGATGAAGTACATTCAACCCCGAACCACAAATCCACACTAAAAGAAGTTTTCCAGCTATCTTAGCACTATTATGTATCCCCGGTGTTTCGGTTATATCCACTGCTGAAACAGAGTGAAAATCTTGAAAATCCTAACTCAGTGACTCTAAATATAAAATTCATTATTTGCTGAGTCACTATCATTCACAAAAACATTTCCAGAGGCTAGACAATCTGTCCATGAACAAGCCGTTAGTCTCGCGCAAACAATTAGACCCATAGTGCGGAAGTTACTTGTCCCATCCAGCATTAATACAATGCTAACATTCATTGACATTTTTTTAATATCACAGTCCCGGATATTCGCATCTGGGAATCGTGCTAGACGAAGCCGCTGGCCGATGGGTTTTCACAGGGATCCCCCTTTTTTCCCCACCCCTCCATTCCTGCACTGCTCCATACTCACCTCTTTTCACTCTCATCGGCTAAGACCTCGATGTTAAGAGCCGCCCAAATCTCTCACTCTCCACTCTAAATATCACAGAGTTTTTCAAATGTTCTTGCTTTCTCTCTTCCTTTGGAGGATTCTCGCACTCCTTATTGAGGTTGTTTTTCATGAACTGATTTTCCTGAAACCGCAAAAGGTTTCAAACAGAGATGACGTTACAACATCCATCAGAAATCCTCAAATAAATCACTACTGAGAGTCTAATATTGTCGTATCTTTAATAAACATAATTACATATTTTGTTGTTGTTTAATCTCGTTCACTCGTACACGATTCTTCGTGACACTGTGAACCATGTCTCTCCAGGCCTTTGCTTCTACGTATCCATTCATACATATCATTTTATATCGTCCCTTTTATCCTTTTGCCTTCCATTCTTCCCATCAGCAGAGTCTTTTGCAGTGAATCATTTCTCCTCATTATATGGCCGAAATTTTTAATTTCAACTTGTAGTATTTGCCCTTCCAAAGGGTAGGTAGGTTTGATTTATTTTAGCACTGATTACATATCCATGCATATAAACAAGTGACTTCTACAGTGGGAGCAGCTAGGAACTCACTTGATATTTGCGTAACAGGGTCCCAGCATTTTCTGCTCTCACCTTTTGGTCCTCCGCAGAGTATGCAATGATACTAGACATCGGGCTGTGTGCGTACATTGTTTCAAATCAAATTATTTTCACTGTCTTCACTTGATGCTACCCTATACAAGTAGGCTACCGCATCCAGCATTCAGTGAGAACTTTGGTATTTCCCTTTCCCTCAATTTTCCATGCAATGTCATCTTGTCGTAACTGGCTATAATCTTTTTATGTAGCAATATATTTGGCAGTAAGCTACACAAATGATCATCCGGCGATTTTTTACAAAGAGAAACAATAATTTAAGGTGTCTACACAATATCACAGTCAAGTTATACAGCTTTTTTCAAAGTAATTTTATAACATAGACAGTTAAAACTAAAAATCCGCCAAACTATGCTTATGAAGTTCACCATACTGCCCAGTACAATACGTACATTATAATACGAGAAGAATANAAAATCCGCCAAACTATGCTTATGAAGTTCACCATACTGCCCAGTACAATACGTACATTATAATACGAGAAGAATAAACTAAAAATTTCAAATATTCACTTATAACCTTTGACATATATTGCTGCGTTACAGGGCTTACGTCACTTGACAGCTGAATTTGTATATTCCACGAACGAGTACATTTTTTTTTAACGGGTGTAAATAAAGGTACAATCGTTTCCGTGGCAAAATTTTCGTGTTGACATATTGGGAAAGTTGACAATCAGCTGAATGTGTTTTTGTAAAGGTTATCTGTGGCAGAGGGAGACACTGTTATTGCAATGGAAACAGCCGTGTACAGGACTATGTGCCTGTAGAACTGCAAAAAAAAAAAAAAACGCACTCGTCAGAGCAACGGGCCATACTGATGGTTGCGATGATGCGGAGCGAGGAGAGAAGTTAGGATATGAACAGGGCTGTCCTACATACGCAGGAAGAAATGTTTGTTGCATTTCTCTGAATACACTGTAAGCGGGTTAGGATTGGAGGAAGGGGGAGGTATCATCATAGCTGCTTCTCCATTCCCACAGCTATACTATTGCGAAAACGTTATTGGAATGTACTATATGTATGTCCCGAGAACCCAGAGTATTNCGGGTTAGGAGTGGAGGAAGGGGGAGGTATCATCATAGCTGCTTCTCCATTCCCACAGCTATACTATTGCGAAAACGTTATTGGAATGTACTATATGTATGTCCCGAGAACCCAGAGTATTCTAAGTTTGAAGTTACGTCACGCCCAGCTGCGCGCGCCTCTCCTAATACCGATTTTGTCGGTGGCTGGTTTTCAGGAGCATAACGCTCTAGATACTTTCATTGGTTCGGAATATTTTTGTAAAATAATGCACGGCTCAAAAGTAATTCGTAGAATTCCAGTGTTTTTTTTTTTTTCAGAAAAAATAAATAATAGACTATATTTAATTTAAAACTCTTGAATTAAAAAAAAACATCTCGTAAATATTTTGTTATATTTTTAATACCAATTTGAAAAAGACTAATTTTAAAGGAAGAACGCCTCTCTAGGACAATAAAAAAACTTACAATATAAATTTGTAAAAAAAAAAATGCTTCCGAAACATAATATATCTGAATTGAAATAAAAAATGTCGATAACCCAGTTTGAGATTTTCTGGGGTTTTCTATGTCATAAAATTCACAAATCCCGAAAGGTTCCAGCTCGTTGTTTTGAATTTGTGAATAATTATCTATTTTGGGCTAATTTCACTGTACAACATTACTCGTATATACAGATCAAAAGCGATAATACATTCGCTAATAAAGAAAATAATACGCTTCATTGACTGCATGACTACCCAGAGAACAGTGTGCGGCATTTTTGCTATCTTAGTTGCGTCACGAATTATGTTCATTAGCTTTCTTTGACAATCTTTCGCATCGCAGTCGGCGCGTGTAGGACTGATGACTTGACCTTCTAATAATAGTGGATGTCAAACTACTGGAACACCGACAGTGCGCTCATGAACTGAAGAGTTGGCTGGAAAAAAACGCCTTAGTAATAATTCTTTCGTAAATTTTTTTGAACGTTTCACAAATAATTATTTGGAAATTAGTTGCCAAAGATTTTCTTGAAACTCTGCAACTGAAATGTCGCATCTTTACAACACGTTCTTTCGTGAAAAGGTACAAAATTGTTTATGTAGCTACATATTTTTAATNATGAAATGTCGCATCTTTACAACACGTTCTTTCGTGAAAAGGTACAAAATTGTTTATGTAGCTACATATTTTTAATAAACTTTCAGTTTACGGTATTAACTTGTTAAAATTCAACATTAGTTTTACACACTCGCCATTAACGTTTCATAAAATCGGCTGTAATCAACTTAGTGTGTTACAAAACTAAATCTTGGCAATTCGTTTCCGAAGAATTCTTTTGTGAATGTGCAGAAATATTTTACAGTGCACCACGATTACCAACGTTTCTTACATGACTGAGGATTTTTCAAATAAGAAAATACTTAACAACTTTCATAGTGGTGGCCCCGTATAGCGAACACAGTGCACAATCCCTAGCGCATTGTGTTTCTCGCTTCCTAATTCTGAGCATGAAATCACGCAGTAGATGCCCGCGCAGCCTGGCGGCGGAACAACAGCGTCGAGGAGATGTGGGCGTGGGATTCCAAATGTGGCTCCTCTCAAAGCATCGAGTCCTCTAATTACGGGCTGCGGATGTCTGCAGTTAGTAACCCACTCTCCTCTACTTCTCATGCCGTACGTTCCACTAAACAAATCACACAACAGCGTCGTTCCCTCCACATCCCTGTTTCTCTCTCTTTAGTGGCATTCAAGCGCCGTGACCGGTATCACGGGTTGTTCGTCATCGCTTGTAAATGCTACAGGAACAACATACCAACTCAGTGATTTAGTGGGTAGCGTCGCTACGTCTCACTCGGATTGTACGTGTCAGATTCCTCGCACGCACGTCAACTTCATCATACCCGGGTCACTTTAATACCGCTGCAGGCAATGGGAAACTACATACAGAATCAGCCCTCGCCCGCAATGTGCTTCCCGTACACGCAACGCTGCGTGGGTTGTTAACCTTCGTCAGGGGTGACAACAGTTCAGTTTTTTTTTTGCCGTGAGTAATCGCGCGTTAATAAAATTGCGGNTGTTAACCTTCGTCAGGGGTGACAACAGTTCAGTTTTTTTTTTGCCGTGAGTAATCGCGCGTTAATAAAATTGCGGTATGTTATTCGCGTAATATATTTCCGTTTATACTTAGAAACGATGTAAATCGCGCGTTGATTAAATTGCGGTATCTTATTGGCTTAATATATATTCCGTTTATACTTGGAAACGATGTATTGTAATTAGGAAGTACCCATTATTTATTTCGCTGTCCTTNTGTTAACCTTCGTCAGGGGTGACAACAGTTCAGTTTTTTTTTTGCCGTGAGTAATCGCGCGTTAATAAAATTGCGGCATGTTATTCGCGTAATATATTTCCGTTTATACTTAGAAACGATGTAAATCGCGCGTTGGTAAAATCGCGGTATCTTATTGGCGTAATATATATTCCGTTTATACTTGGAAACGATGTATTGTAATTAGGAAGTACCCATTATTTATTTCGCTGTCCTTAGCTAGTCAGATATTGTTTCCTTGTTACGGTAGCTGTAGCGACTGCCGAAACGACGGACAAGAAATCCCGGACGTGGTTCAAACCCAGAAGCCTTTCAGACGTTTCATAACGATCATTTAGTTGAACCACACATGTTATAAAAAACATATAGTCGACTATATATGTTAGGACAAATATATAGTCGAACTACAGACGTTAGTGCGATAATAAAGTCGAACTACAGATGATAGAACTAACATATAGTAGAACTACAGATTTTAGAGCGATCTTAAAGTCAAACTACATATGTTAGAACAAACATATTGTCGAACTATATACGTTAGACAAACTACAGATATTAGTACGAACGTATAGTCGACCACCGATGTTACATCGAACATATAGTCAAACTATATAGAACGATCATACAGTCTAACTACAAACGTTAAAACAATCATATAGCTGAACCACAGATGTTATAATGAACATATAGTCGAACTACAGAAGTTAAGAGTGGTGTAGTGGTTAGAATACTCGCCTCCCATCTAAGTGAACCGGATTCTATTCCCGGCGGGGTCACTCCTCGACTTTTGCATGTGGGAATCGTGCTAGACTGTGCCACTGGTCGGTGGGTTTTCTCGGGGTCTCCCGTTTCCCCCGCCCTTGCATTCCGGCGATGCTCAATTCTCACCTCGCTTCACCCTATTTTCACTCACTCTTCACTTACAGATGTTAGAAAGATCGAACGGCCGAAACAAAAACTTTATAACCACACATTGCGGAACCAAATATATTACATATATGTTAGAAACATCGCACGACCGAACTTCACACCTAAGAACGATCATACAGCCGAACCACAGATGTTAGAACGATGTTACACATCTACGAAATGTCGTATATTCAAATCACATAGCACAGAAATGTTGTTATTTAGAACGTTCTATTTTGTGTGGTTCGATATTATGAAGTTCTGGTGTGTGTATCTAAAATTTGACAGAATGTAAATGATAACAGCCGCGAACGCCTGCGATCTTCTCGCATTGAAATCTTTGATCACTCTAAACACCGTTAATAAAGCAAACAGATCTCTTTTGAAACATTTGAAACATTCAAGAGGGTATCCTTACAGGTGTTCCAAAAGGGATGATAGTGCATCTTACAAATGTAATTTTGTAGAACGTTTATTATAAAATAACGGGGGATACACAAAACGTTGTTGCAAAAAGTTTATATTTGCATGACAGTGTTTATAAATGCAAAAATGTATTTTACATGTACTGCAGGTCGTAGCTACATGAAGTAATTACTTTGACAAGGTAGTTGATTTTTTATAATTAATTGTTATTACTGAAATTATTTGGAAAGGGAATGTCGAAACATACCTGTGACACATAAGGTGAGTGTCAAACGTTCCTATCCACACACTCTTAAAAAACCAAAGTATAAAACACATTTTTATTGTATTTTGTAAATAAAGTGAGCTGTTTTATTTTGTATATTCCAGAAACATAAAGTAAAGTTTCTATGGACCCGTTTTCTAGAGAAACACTTTCAACGGTTTATTTGTATTCTCCCGTGGAAGTAAACTCATAAGTGTAGCTGACAGTGGGTTAGGTGTAAAAGTAGCTTTATGAATAAATCCAATAATAATTTTTTTATTGGAATTTTTTCTCCGTAATATACTTTGCTGCCAATATTACAGCATCGCTCCGATTTTCATTTACATTAGCCATAAAGCTCGTTTCTCTATTCCTTTCTGAAAGAGGTTTCCGGGAGCTTATCACTGCGTTCGCTTTACGTAATTAAGTGCTCTCCTCCATCGAGAGTAGCAAAGAAATTTGCGGTATCTCCCCTCACTATTTTATGCATCGACTGTATTAGACCTCGTTTCTCTGTTCTCCTGCTATCCAATTTTGTGGTATTTTGAGCTTATTTCTTTTCCTTTGAAAAATCTTTCTGTGAAAAAATTCCTGATGATATTCTTGCGTTTAGTGATATGAAGACGCTACCCAGTATCCCAATATCCTTCTGATTTTTCAACTTATTATCTTTCGTAATAAAGTTTTTTTTGTTCTTGTCTATAATCTGCGTACAGCTCAATAAATTACCAGTCAGAACTTTAATGCTATGTTTTCTTTGAATTTAGTTAAATACAGCGTGTTCTACAGTTCACGTGAACAAGTAAAAGCGATGGTACGTAGGGTAAAATAAAAAAAACTGATGTCAGGGGTGCGAAATCAGAACGGCTCCAACCCCCTTTCCCCCAAGAAACATGTGAGTTAATTCACAGCTTCAGTAAGGCAAAATGTGTCTGTGAAAGATGCATTCAAAATGAGCATGTATGTTTTCTTGACCGTTGGCTAGTCACTAATGTGTCTAGAGCTGGCGGCAAAGGTTCACAGGCTTGGCAGAGATGGGGCAGTTAAGGCCATATTTCACGAATATATTTCATTCCATTACCTTAAAGAGATTTATTTAAGGACCACATAAATGTAACTATTTTCAGTGAAATAATTAGCCTATGGTTTTTAAAATATATAACCGAAAAGTCGAAAATTGCTGAAGGATATAAACTTAAGTTTCTATGCTCTTAATTAACTTTGCTAACTAAATCACATGTAATGTGATCTAAATCATACACACAACATATTAATTAAATGTAAAATGTATTTAACAATTGGTACTCGGGCACTGGCATCCTGAATTAAAAAAAAAATAGATGTTGATGTTTTTGCCAACAAATTTTTATTTTCCGAGAGAAAATAATATTAATATTTATTAGTTTCTCTTGGACCATATTCAGGATACCAGTACCCGAGTACCCATCGTTAAATATTCTTGACACTTAATTAACATGTTGTGTGTATACTAGTTGGCTAAGTTAATTATGCGCATAGAAACTAAAGCTCCCATATTCAAAAACTTTCGACTTTTCGGTCTGTGTATGGAAAACTGTAATCATATGACTACAAATATTTACATTTATGCTGACCTTACAAAAATGTCTTTTAGATAATGAAATAAAACATTATCGTGAAATATGGCCTTCAGCTGACAGGCCGGATATTTTTTTTATTGTGGGTACACTGTTTTATGAACGGTC
Organism: Clitarchus hookeri; assembly: GCA_002778355.1. NCBI lineage: Eukaryota > Metazoa > Arthropoda > Insecta > Phasmatodea > Phasmatidae > Clitarchus > Clitarchus hookeri. Next base: position 149,252 of record NQII01005454.1, on the reverse strand, counting down.
ACTCACAGAGATTGTCGAAAATGTTACAGAGGCATGCGATTCGATGTAGACTGTACCATGGAAACGTGGTTAGTTGCTATAATTCGTGTGTTTATTTTTCTAGGTGTCATTTTGAGTAACCGTTGTAAATCTTCTGTGCTGTTAATAAACCAGTGACGATTCACATGTGTATCCCGATTTCAGTACATCAGTATAGGCGTACTTATATTTCACTCCACATTTTATAATTTCACAACGAGAAGGCACTACAGGACTAGAGCATTCGATAACAGACGGACCAGAAACAGGAAATACGTCCGAAGCTGGACATTCAAACATGTCTGATATTGAAATTAATGATCTACTAGACTCGCTAGAAATTGAGATGACCTCCGGTTCACCAAACATCTCTCCTTTGATAGCAGACCTCCGTTCACCCTCCCAATAAGGGCGAGTGGCTTTAACGACTGCTTGTTAATTCAAAAACTAGCCTGTATTAGGTGGAGGGTCGTTGCAAATAAATCGTATAGATTTCTTCTAGGAAAAAATTCTACCCAAACCACCTTTAACTTGAAGATGTACAGACATGCCTTCACGTAAATGCTTAATAAACCTATCGAAGTGGTACTCATGTCTGTACTCTTCGGAAACAATTGCACCATAAAGGCGGTCATTTAGATCTTGGAAAGCGAACTTACCAGCATCTGGGTATAAAATCAGCACACCATGTAATCGATTACAAGTGGCCTTGCCCACACTAGAGGGGACCCACAAGTACGATTGCATTCTCTTATGTAAATGACCGCTTTGGGTGTAGTCGTTGTGCCATTCAACAACATTTTTATACAAGTACATGTAGGTCAGATTTACATTTGTTAAAGAGTCTTCTTTCATTGAACGAACATGGTGTAGTATTGTTAGCAATTTAAGATGAGTTTTGCCTAGCTGCCTTTGTTACTTCACTCACGCATTTGGAAAATGATGGAATGTGAGGGGGAAAGGTACAAAGTTTACCGAGCACAGGGTATTCCACAACAGTTCGTTCCTTTTGTATTCCCCTACCACAACTGCCAATTTTTTATTTTAATTTTTATACTCATATGTTGGTTAAATAAAACATTTTTCTGTTCATAAAATGTAGCATCTCGCAAAGAGAAGCATCTCAATTCAACAAAATTTAACTTGATATTCTCAATGAGAGATAAATCACAGCAAAGAAAACATTTCCTAGTTACAGTCTACTGATAGGAAAGTCACAGAATTGTGCAACGTGTTTTTAACAAATTTAGGTTGCCCATTTAAAAAAAACAGGAAATAATTCCATGCTCCGTTTTCAAGAGGCACTGGCAAACGTAGAGACAGGGTGGGCAAAAATAATTGAAACATTAATTTGCAAGGTTTAATCACACATTTAAATTGTCTAAAACTGGTAACAGTGGCTTTCGTAACGATGTGCTAACAAGCACATCGTCCCACGCTCTGAAACCCACGTGCTGTTGGGAAAGCTGCTAATGCCAGAGCGATGGCAAGAGCGCGGTGCGGTGGGTGGGATATGAGAGGAACAGAAGAGAACAAAACAGAGAGAAAAACAACATAATGTGAGCGGGCACGGAATGTAGGCTGCCTGCGGCGACCGAAGAACCTGATATTTTGAAAGCCTCTACAAACGAAACGAAATTTCGAACACGTGGTAAATTAGGATTTGGTGATCACCCATGCCGTTTCTGTGCACGAGTTCCGTGTCCAAAATATTGGTTTTGGATCATTCAATTTAGAGCATAAATGTTTGTCTATTTTTCTGGCTGTGCTGGCTGGGTGTAGTTCAATGGACCTCGTTTGGCAGCCAGTTTGTATACGAATGAACATACGACTGTTAATTTAATAACTTTGTTTAACGCTTACGAACTCGATTTAACGCATTGTCTCAGGTTTTTTGAACAAGAAATTTTACAATTCAGGCTGTTCTTTAAGCGTTCTTGTCATCGAAAAATTGATTATTTTGTATAAGTACGAAACGTTTTTAATTTGTAGACGTTACATATAAGTAGGTACATTTTCTTCGAATAAAAAATTTTTTTAAGGTAATTTTTTACACAAAGGCTTGTGAAAATCGCAATTGTAGATTTTTTTCCAAAGTACAAATTATACAAACTAACTCACTTACCGAAATTGGATAATTCACTTTCAAATAGCTTACCATGAGTTTCTTCGAGGCATCTTTAAAATCACGAAATGAAATGTTTTCGCAATTTTCAAAAATTTATCAAAATTAGGGCATTTTTAAAGTTTATGACTTTTTGTTAAACAAGTTTCGTTAAGCATACCTATAAATCCCTTAACAAGTCACTTTCCAGTCGCCCTTGATACATTTTCTGTAAATGATCTGCTTTTTTTAATTTGCACTTCCCTAAAAACACTACAATTGTGATTTTGTCAAGCCATGTGAAAATTTATATTCAAAGAAAGAGTACCTAAGTAATGTATATAAATTGAACGGTATTTCGTACAAGTACAAAATAATGAAGGTTTTGGTGACAATAATCCTGAAGCCGACACAGTACTACTTCCTTTATCACAACTAATGAGATGTTGGTATTGTGTTTGCGTGCATAAATGACAACAATTTATAACCTTGAACTGTAACACTGATTAAAGACCATTCACGGTTACTTCCAACTTTTATGAAGCCCTGAGAAAGTTAAACATTCAAGCTATTCCTCCGCCTCATGCATACAAAGCTTGACCCTGTCTAGAAAATTACACTAAAGCGGCAATACCCCACATTTATGCGCACTCGGTTTAATAATATTTTTGCATAAGAAATGTATGTTATTAGCCATTACCAACAAACCTATTTTCTAACGGTTTTCATTAATATTTACTATAATTAAAACTTTATAATTTATAAATAAAACATAAATAAAATTTAATATAACCAAAAATAAGTCACATGTATGCTAAAAAAAATATTAAACGATTTTGGTAAATTACATATTCAGGAAATAACCAAACACGTCATACATGGGGTGATTTTTCAGTTTTAATTCAAAAAGTGTGAATAATCCACTAATAGACTATACACAGCAGTTACCAACAGGGTAGATCATTGGGTACTGAACATTACTCTGCAAAGTTCTGTCCAAAAATAACCTTCATTGATGTTAGGTACACAATTACGTACAGTGGTTCTGAGTGGTTTAAGTAGTTCTGTACTAGTACACCAGAACTGCGAGGATCCGCAAATGTGCAACTCTATACAAATACGCAACAATTACGTAAAGAGCGTGCTTTAAATTAATCCACGCACAGTCTAGTCTAGGGAAACACACCAGCTGGTTAAACACTCTTCCTCATGCGACGTTAGCACCATCGCGTTAAGTTTATTAGCGCCACCTACTTCTGCGGTGTGGTGTAATCTATGTTCGGTTCGGGTCCCCTCCTTCCTCCTCCCTGCTCGACTTCCCTTCCTTAGTCCCCTCTTCCCTTGCGTGAATCATACATTTTGATTGGCCGTGGCAGTTTATTTAAGGCCTTGCACGCTTCGGCTCTGTCTGCTTTCTCTTATGCCTGCTTCCTTACACCGCCAAACTGCTGCATAATCTCGGTTCTGCACTGCATGGCGTAACCATATTTTTCTCGTCCAGCTGAGGTCAACACCGTGATGATGCTATTGAGCTGACAGTTCTACTTGTCCCGCTGAGAGCGATGGGGCACATAAATCGGTGAGTCGTGAAAAACGTTAAACTTTGCGGTAGAGTTTTTTTTAATGTTATGTAATTTGTGGGGCATGGTTGTACATTGGGTGTGTAGTCGTACCGTTTCATTTCAAAATTTTGACTTTGGTCGTCCTTCCAATTTCTGTTACGCGTCGTGATCGTATTTTGTTCGCCGCCCAAGTTCATTTAAATGTTTGTTATTCTCACTGTTTCCACGACTGTATAGTTTTCGGGTGTAATTATTTTCAATTGTATACCGTCTTGTTTTGTCGTTTGGAGTTTTTATGGGTCCAACAAGACCTCCTCACACGGTAATTGTTTTAAAAAGTTTTATAACGGTGTTTTATATAAACGGAGGGTCTGATTGGCAAACCTTTTCTGCCCTCCTTTCTGTGATTTTTTTATATAATCAAAGGGGTGATAAGCAATACTCTACATTCGAGAAAGAATGTACCAGTTTAAAGTTGTTTTGGTAAAGTAAAGTTTTGGATAATTGTAATTTAACTTCATGTTGAAATGGAGCTAAGTTATACTGTGCATTTTGTTAGTGTTTTTCGTTTGGTGCTCCAAGCTAGATGCGTGTTTTTTTTTTAATTCTTATCCCTGCTTATTAATTTTTTTTTATTTGTGATCAATACTCATTAAAGATTGTGAATTTTACATGTCTTGTAAATAATTGCAAATCATTCAGGAAATTGTATTTATTTAAAATACTTAATGTTTAAACCTTTTTAAGTGTATTCTGGCTATTTGTGAATGATCACACACGTTTCATGCCCGCAAGCTATTCAGTGCCCCACCTCCTCTTACACCGGTTATAAAACAACACCAGTGTAAGTTGACTACATTCACAGAAAATCTTTTTTAACGGGATCAGTGCAGTGCCCGCCTCCTTAGTTTGCGACTGGCGGCTGTTGAGGGGAGTGTAGCATGCCGAGAATTCAAACAACGGCGCAAACAATTAGTATACCCATCAATTAAAATATCAGTCCCAAGTTCAACAGCCATTCTGAATGGGCATTTCACCATTACTACGCAGAAACAATAAAGCACTTCGCTCGTTCACCACCCGCTGATTAAGCTGACGGGCACTCTATAAGTCTAGGAGTTAAAACACTGAAGTAATTTCTCTGAAATTACAATGGTTTGCACCGATTTATAATTGGACGTAGTTAAGTAAAAGGGAGCCAATCAACAAAATATTTACTTTAGAGATAATCATACCAGGTAGTAAGGAAAGGTTCGAATTACACTCTATAAAAAGAATTAACATAATAATATGCTGGAAAAGATTTTATATTCCAAACCAACCCTTTCTGTAACTTTTTTAGGCATCTGATACAGTGATAGTATTAAAAAAAAATGTCTCCTATCGAAAAATGTATCCAATTTTTACTATTTTTCTGACTTTATAATATTTTTTCTCACAAAATATACTTTTATATATGATATAGGCTTTCAATTCCTAATTAAGGAACGTTTTAATGAGCTTCCGAATTTGGCGATATGCTCTATACCACTACATTTTGATAAAAATTTAAAACATATATAATTATAAATGCATTTATAATAGTTAAAATAAAAAACCAAAAATTCTTATTATTCAAAAAGGAACCACTCCTGACCAACCAGCAAATAGCGTTTTACAAAAGAGAATCTACTAACAATTTTTATTTTTTAAAAATATATAGGTTGCGAAAATTACCTACTTATATTGCCATAAAACTTTCACAATCAACATACACAATTGGGAAAATAGCTGAACAAAAACCATTCGTACTAGAATTGTAAACCTACGGAAAAATTTGAACTTAAATATATATCTTCCCAATAAACTTTTGGTTAGTTCATTTTTGCGCATATCTATGTCCAATTAAGCACTGTAAAGAGGCTCCGTCGTCAACAATTTGACAGAATTTTCATTTTTAGCTTTGACAAAAAATTCTGAATTCGCTTCACTGACTGTGATGACATCTGCGCCCAGAGCAATCTACTCGTGGTCACAGTGGAGCAAAAGCCAAGCTGCATAGAAGACGCCAGAGTCCTAAAGCCATTGGACTGATTTCGATCAATTTTTAACCCCACTAGTCATAGTTTTTTTTTCATATATAGAAACTAAATACGTTACTTTTTATATTTTCAACGTTAATAACAAAGTTTTAAATCTTTTAAAGTGCATTTAACATCACTTTCCAGCATTTCCTCTGCCAATCTTGCGGCCGAAAAAAAATTGTTTTTTATGCTCCAATCTATTTTTGTGCTTCTAACAGTCCTCCATATTTAAAGGGTTCTACTCATACTGTCTCGGTTGGCGATACGGAAATTATTAACGCTTACAAAAATCTCCTTCGTCTTCTTTGCGTTCTTCTTTCTCAATACTTCAGCGTTTTCGTTTTACCCGACGTCAGACCTGCTTGAAATAAGACCCGTCCTAAGCTCATACAGGGAACGCTGAACATTACCCAATCCGGCAACTACTACAAAATATATCTTCCCTGCGTAAAGAAAATATTTTATTAAGCAGTAGTTTCCTCATAAAACATCTGAAGTTAGTGACTACGAACTATCACGATCGGGTATGACGATTTGCTTTTAAATGGGTGCACGCAAAACACCCTGTATTATTCTATTATTTGGCTTTGGTAAATTTTAAAAATAAATAAAATTTTCTTCATACAAGAACGGTACTCACTACAACGAATGATTGAATGAATATTGACATTCACCTCACAGTATACTCTCATGAACCTAACACTTTTAACTCATTGTCAAGGAACTACTTTACGTCCGTCGTTACCAACTTAACTGGGCGCATGCCACTCAGTGCGTCTGTTTAAATACACGCGGTTAGGGGCAGTGATATTTGTGAAAGGTTGAATTTAAGCGTGGTTGACTAACCGCGAGCAGTCTACATTACAGCGGGCGAGCGCAGGGTGCGGCGACGACAGTATTCCGAAATGTAGTTGTCCGCGCCAAAAATCTGATAAAGCCTTGACCATTATTTTGCAGTATCTGCAATACATAAAAACAGTATCATTAAGTGTATTCTTCTGATTCAGTAACAGGAGTGACTTTTTTTTATGCTTTGCGGAAATGATATCAATATAATTCTTTACATCTTGTTTAACTGCCCAATCCTTCAGAATCACATCGTAGCGTCTTGTAGGTTACTTGATAGGTAACGTCATATGAAACATAATGAGTTTTAAAAAACGCTAGCAAATATTATTCTTACTTTCGGAAATTACATAAACGCAATTTAAGTAATTTTCAAATCCACATTAGCTTTCGTAAATTGACGGTATTATTCAATTGATAAGTGGCTCTCTCTCTCTCTCTCTGGAGATAAAAATACAGATTACTAGACGTTTAAAGAATTATCATTATTATACATCTGTCATGATCACTTTAATGATAATTTAATATGTCCAGACTATCGATACTGAATAGGATAATATAACAACAAATATAATATTCTAAAGTTGGATTAATTTAATGTATTTTTGAATTCACAGCAGGTAACTTGTTTACAATACAATAACTAGAAGATATATACAAAATTTACACTTGTGCATACACTTATTTCATTCAAGTAAATAATAATTTTTGCAAATTTGTATTTTTAAAAAATTTGCAGTTATCAAATGATTGACAACTATACTGTTTGCACCAGTGACAAAAACACTAATACTGCTTACCATGTAACACAGGCCTACACATTAAAATGTTACACATTGTTACAGGTATTCAAAGGAGAATACTCCTAAATAATTTTGGATTTGTTCAGTGTATATTTCCTAACATTTTAGCGTTCCATAAAGCCCTACCTTTTACCATCATCTACTTAACTGTTCATCATTTCTCCTTCAATCCTCAAACTTCACTCTACATCTCCCTGTTTTTCACTTCCTTTCTTTTGTCTTTCTGCAAAGAAAAGTATCAGTCATTTTGTGCTTTATTATTGGCATCATCATAATCACCTTCTTTCTTTTTGTCCGCAACTTCTTCTACCATCAGGAGTTGCTTAAGGTAATTTAAAATTTTGGGTGACAATGATTTCAGACTTTTTTCTGGTTTTTTTTTTTTTCACAGATCTCTACCGATGCGACAGATACTAGTCGAAGAGGAACAAGTGAAGTGTGAAAAAAGTTTTCATCACTCGGTTCTGAGAAAGAACGAGGCTGGTCCTCTTCACAGTCGCTGTTGTTACCACACGACTGCCACTTTCGCATGTAACGTGACTGTCCATAATTACCGTCAATTTCATTTTTTAATTCACGTTTACATCCTTTCCATACATTACAGTGAGCCACGCCTGGAACATTAAGTATCGTCTTCGGTGTGTGGTTCAAGATATCTTGTAAAGGCACTTCAAGTGTAAGTTCCGTAGCGTTATTTTTTGTCGAGTACGTTTTCATCTCAGCTTCCAAACTTTTGTGGTATTATGGGTATAAATCAGGATTTGACACTTAGAAACATTTTGAAGTAACATGTACAAATAATAAGACAGGTTATCGTCTAAAATAAGGGCACCTGCTTCATCAGGCGTGTAAGGGATAACGTATTGGTTTACAACCCTTAGTCTTTGTTCCGTCCTTCGTGATGGAGTAATATCGCCGAAATACAACAAACACACGCTTGGCTAATGATTCATTCCGCTTTATTGGCAATTTCAGTAATGTGGCTTTAACTATACCAGTATGTGGAGTGATAGATGGAGCACCAGGAAGTGACATAGGCTACTTTTTACCCCGAGAAAAATTTTCATTCCCTTGGGGAAATTCTTATTGGAAAATGACAATTACACAAACGCAATAACAATGCAACGTCTTAAAAATGAAACAGTAAAAGGCTTCGAGGCGGCGAGTGACGTCACGTGGCGGGCTATCTCAAAAAATGTACTTCTGTGAGTCGGTTTACCGTACGCGGACATGGTTTACCATTCGCGGACGTGGAGAGCAATGGTGGCGGCGGGTGGAAGAATCGTGGGAGGGTGGGTGTAACCTTATTAAAAAAAGAACTTAACAATAATTCCATACTCCATGAGAGTGGAGACATTGGTACAGCTAGTAAGGTAAAAAACTAATGTTCTCAGAATTTTCGCACATTTATCATCACCAATTTTCCGAAGAGAAGTAACATGCCGCAAAACCTGCTCTTTTCGATCTTATGACGGACAGATGGTGCAAATACAATTTCGCCACCGCTGGTCGAGAAACCATATCAAAGTCCAATATCACAAAATAAATTAAACACATACTATATTTAAACTACCGAAGCGTTATTTCACTTTTAAATTAAGTAAAACTTGATAGACTGGTTACCAAAAAGAAAATTAATGCAACTAAGTTACAAGAAATACACACGCTATATCATATGAGTTATAACTTTCAGAAATGGTAAAGCTTGGCTGTAAGAAAATGCAGGTTAGCTACAGTTTCCAGTCAGTCACTCGCAGTAAATCGATAAAATATCTGGACAATGGGATACGCAAAGCTGCACTTGTGCCTACGAGTGTCCTAGCTTGCAGGTTGGTGACTGAGGGCTATTTTAATACAACGCAGCTAGCCACACCATATCAAATTGTTGCTAAACGGGCAAAAACGGGAAGCTGAAACTTTGCAAATCTCTTCCCATCAAACAAATCTACACTTTGATCGTGATATCGTCTGTTCGTCTGTGTTTGCTCATTTCGTAGTGTTACGCGGTCTCTGCTTCGCATCCCGCGCGAGCTAGTGGAAGTGAAGGACAGCAGTTATATGATAGCGGCGGCAGTAAGTCAAAGGACTGTTTTGAAAGCTCAAGCGAGCGATAGGCTGGTGACCGCATATCTTTTACAGAAAGCGAGCCGACACGATAATTCTTTTTGCGACCTGGTGTTTCCTTCGCGTGGGAAGACGCTGAGAACTGGAGGTCAAATTTGCAATTTTAGACTAAGCGAGTGGCCTTTCATAAAGGACACCGCCGCACAAGCGGATAAACTTAGCGCAGCTCGCGCCTCGCTGATCCTGAAAAGGTCATATTTCTCAGTTTATCACGATTATCATCGTCATCTTGGATTTCCAAGAACGTTCTAGACGGCACCTGCCTCTAGTATAAATACCACATCCGGGCATCTGAGGGGAGGGTGGTTAAGAGCCGAGAGTTTGTTGTCTCGTAGACCTTAAGCGACAGTTGGGCGATTTCGGAGCAGCGAAGGACGACTGCAACGGTCTGCGAGAGTGCATCGGCGAGCTTGTGTGCAGTGAAGAGTGGGACTGATCTGCAGGACTGTGGAATGGATGCGTGAGTGAAAAGACATTCGGAGCTATGAAAAAAGATAGTTTTAACTAAACGTGTGGAAATAATTGGAGCCGTTTAAGCGACATTATCAATAGTAAAGAATGCGATAAAAACTTAAATTGAAATGGAGATAGTAATTAAATTTTGCACTCAATAAGAATAATAAGAGTCAATAGGATGCTCAGACTGGTAAATAACCGACATTTGACTGTTTGTAGCATTTAGAATAAATATAATTATTGAATTTTGTTCTTTTATTTTTATTAAGACCCCCTTCCCTCACGAACTCAGATACGCCCATCTGGCGTCCATGTAACAGGTTTATGAGTCTCATTTTGGAATTTTACCTAAAAACACTGTTTTATTCTAATGTCTATAGTTAATTAAAAATTCATAGAAAATTAATTTGGTGTACATTGTTATGTTTCTAAAATGTGGTGTAGTTTATTTAATAAAAAATGCCAACTCTTGTTATTACTACAAAGTGACCTTATAATGTTTAATTTGTATATTTGGCTACGTAAATAACATAACCCATATTACACCAAACCTCTGAAAATTGAGGAACTTGTGGGAGACAGAATAATGAATAGATTTGGTAAAAAATTTGCGGAAATGTAGAACAAATGTAGGGAAAAAAATCATCCAACTTGAGCTTTGTGCGCGAATGATTGGCTTTTGGGAATTTTGGCGTGGACAGTTAGATTTTGAACCACTGTGCGGCGGGCGCTGTGCGAGTAAAGCCCATTCACGGTTACTTAAAACTTTTGTGGAGCCCTGCAGAAGTACTACTTAATGCAAACAAAGCTTAACACAATCTATAAAATTACACAAAAGGGACAGCGCACTGCATTCGTGCGCACTCAGTGTAATAATAATTTGCATAAGAACTATTTCGTACTAGGCATTGCCAATATACATGTTTTCCCACAGTAATTTATACGTATTAATTAAAAACGAAATAATATAAATTATAAACAAAATATAAGTAAAAGTTAAAATTTGATTAAAAACAAGGTACTTTTATGCAAATAGATCTATAAAACGCTTGTGAGAATGACATATTTAGGAAATAACCAAACACGTCTTGCATGGCGCGATTTTTCAAAGGTTACATTTAAAAAAGTGTGACGAAACCGCGAATGCACTATAGTGCCAAGCGCGGGGCAGAGGGCACCACTCAGCCGGCCTCACTTATTCACGAGGGCGAGGGCGCGGTGAACATGATGTCGCGTGCGGCACGGCCGGCATGCTGTGTCCCCCTCTCCCCTCTCAGTTTAAATCGATTCTCAGCCTCGCTAGGCGAGGTGACACACCTCGCTCAGCTGCCCTTAACCTCGCCGCCTTCCTGACCTCCTCTCCAGTCTAATATTCAATTTGCACACGCAGAGAGATCTATAGGCTGTCAACGGTTACTTCGCACTTTTCTGAAGCCCTGCTAAAGTTCTACTTCTAGGATATTCCTCATTCCTCCGCGCGGTGGTACGCTTTTGTTACTCTGCGGCGTGGCCTTCACACACTATTTCGCTCGCACCGGACTGGTCAAGGGCAGGGATGCAAGGGATGCAAATCAGCGGCAAAATAAGATTACGATACCAACTGTTATCTGCGACCTGTTTTGATGCATTGCCACCATGCGCTCTCAACCAGACAACCCCACAATCCTGAGCGGTGTCCTGCATAAATAATGACCAAACCATATATATAAATATATGTAATTTTTTATGTAAGTATGTATATTATATATACAATCCTACACCGTTCGACAGATCTGGACCAAATTTAGTAGAGATACCTTTCATCAGTACATAACTTAAAATACCGTATAAGCTAAAACGGGTTCCGCTCCCCCTCCTAATTAGCCTAGAAACCTTCTAAATGTGTTCGTGTATCTCAATTCTGCACGGTTTCAGGGTTATGTTCCAAATCTTGAAGGTTTTCTCCTTTAGTATCAATTTCAAACCACTGTATAAACTAAAACTGATTCCGCCCCTCCATTGTGTCGTAAATCCCTAAAACGATGTCGCGTGTCACTCGATGCCTTCTTACCGGGAAATGCCGGGTAGTTATGCTAGTCATAAAAAATATGACAGATTTTTATCATAAAATATACGGACACTCTCCGGCATTTCTACTGTCAAGCTCTTCGTTCATCTTCGTCATCAGAAGTCGGCCCTGAGAGATCAGCTCTGCCTACATTCACCACCAACGTAACTAACACTAATATATCAACCTTAGCAGCGAATACTTCGCCAACTACACCCCACTACCACACACAGCACTGAAAGTTTCAGATATAGGCTATTTCAGGTATGCGTTTTTACTTAAGTGAAACATTGTGATGATTCTACAATGTGGGAAAGATGTGATCAAGTCATTGGTGTTGTTGGGACACGCATTTCTTGCCAGCGAATCGCGGCAGGCCTAAATAAGTACAATATTATATCGGAGAGAAGAGAAATTAATGAAAGATTATGATGTGCCAATTGACAGAGATTGATTCTAAATAATAATTACAGGGTCAAAAAATTTCTGAACGCGATATGTAATGATAAAAAGAATCGGTGGCATGTAGTATATAACATGTTGGTCCTTCAATCGCCAGGCTACGGTTTTGAATCCAGATGAAATTTGTTCGTCTTTTCCTTACACCTTGATATTTTTTGAGATAGCGTTTTTAGCAAACCAAAGATATAAATTTTAAAATAAAAATATTTCACGCTAAAATTATTGGAAATACGGTTTAAAAAAAGAAGTGTGAATTTAGACATGGAAACTCATCAGTTATAAATCTAGTCACCAGTAATGCGGAAAACTTATTTCACTTAAAAAAATCAAACATTCAAGCACAATCACTCACACGTGATATTTCAGTATTACGTGTTCTTGTGTAAGCCTACTTATAAGTGCTCAAGTAAGCTGCACATTATCGGTAACTCATCTGTTTTGATCTGAATTTTAAAACTGTCTACTTTATAACAGTAAAATTCTACGATTTAAAGCAAAGTCTTAAACCTTTAATGTAATATTTTTGTGCAAATATGTTTATGCGTACAAGTAAAAAAAACTCTAAACTGAAGATTTTTTGCCTATTTGTCGGACTGGAACCTGTAATCAAGTCTATATAACCAAGTGAAAATGACGATAGCTATTCAACAAGAAATAGGCAAGTAATGAATGCCATTCCGAATAAATAATACAGCGTTTTAATACGATATATCCGCCCAAGTATAGCGCCTTATATGGCATACTACATCAAAACAATTGATCAGCAAACATTGTCTCTCAGCTTCTAAGCTACCGAAGAAATATAATTTTTAAATGTGATCATATTTGATTAGATTAAAATTACTTAGAATAATAAATTGAATTTTTAATTCTTGGAGGTTAAGTAATGTGCATGTCAAAAACTCATTTTCTTCTAAAATNGTAAACATTGTCTCTCAGCTTCTAAGCTACCGAAGAAATATAATTTTTAAATGTGATCATATTTGATTAGATTAAAATTATTTAGAATAATAAATTGAATTTTTAATTCTTGGAGGTTAAGTAATGTGCATGTCAAAAACTCATTTTCTTCTAAAATTATTTTGTTAGAAAGCTTTTGAAAATATGTGAAAGTTTAATCACTTTTTGGTTGGCATTTATCTTAAATTTTGTTTGGCAGTTTACTTTCCATTTTTAGTGCTTTATAATATATCACATACAAGGTAATCTTTTGAAGATTAAAGCATATATCTCCTGCTCAAATTGAGAAATTTTTTTTTTACCAGTATAGCAAAATCATGAAAAGCTTGTATACTGAATGGATCAAATCAACTTGAGAGATGCCTTGATATTTGACTTACACGCTCACATGAATCAACGTTTAATTTTTGCTATAATTACGATAAGGACGTAGACACTTTCTTTGAACCAAACGTTTATTCTTACAGTTTCCGTCACGTTACAGATTTAATGCTGACAGTGAAAATATTATTTAACTCGTTGTAACACGACTATATTTTCACGTTTCATCCATTTATGAGAAACTGTGTAAACATCTGCCGAAAACGAAGCTACATTATATGGTACGGTATTAATCTCTGCCATTCCGAAAAAGGACGTCGTTTCCACGCTGAAGCAGGTTTAATTAAAATTTGTAATTACAAGCACAACATAGTGACAGAGGAGTGAGTAATTGAGCGCAGTGAAGCGCTTATAAAGTCCGGCGCATTCAAAAGCTGACCAGCGTTAATTCACGCTACGATAACGTCACCTTGGAGGGACGAACACATCAAAGTATAACACCAAATCGCATTAAGGGTCCTTGCGGGTTATACTTACGTCTTTATACTGCCTGCTAAATCTCATTGAATTCTACATAATTATTAGAAATTGAAACATAATGCATTGCATTGTTTTTAGTAATAACCGTGTCGTAATACGATTTTCTAACTTGTATCAAAATATTAACAAATAATAATACGAAAGGGAAGCACAATCACTTATTAGTAGATATGAAACCAAAGTTTCCGCGCAGTTAACAAGGGGAGCTAAAAAACAAAATATGTTATAATTATAAAAAATATTGTGAAAAAATAAACAACGCATTACTGAAATATTCGCCGAAGTTATAAAATAGAAAATTAAATCTTGATAAATCTTATGCAGCTCACAAAATATTATTTACTACTGTTTTCAAATAAAGAATAAAACAATATTTATTAAAGAATAAAAGTTTTTAATAAAAATGACAAAAGTTTAAATATAAAAAAAATACGCGGTTTACGTAAAATGTACAAGTATTAATATTACAATATTCAAAACTATAGGGAAATGTCCAAAATAGATTATTAATGGTTAAAACAAATTATAATATAAATAAAATTAATAATATAAAATAAATAAAAATAAAATTAAAATAATTCAAATAAAAAAAATATAACAATAAAAGGTTTAAATAAAAAAATTCTATTTCGAAAAAAATTTACAATTGTACTTCATATATACAATAAAATGGTGATATCGGCTAATAAGCCTATTTCCCTGTACAGAGGCGAAAAAAAATGTTATTGAAGTTCTTAAAAGCTAACATGGTGCGTAGGCCTTGACGTATAGTTGACTATTAAAGACGAAACCAGAAACATATGCAACAATAGTGAGACAATTACAATTACACACATGCCTTATCTGGGACTCGAACCCAGGAAACTTCGTACCATAAGCGTCCAATCAATTGCATTACGGAGGATGGATTCGAAGTATCAACTTATGATGTAGCCTGTCTAATGTTTTGAATGATAGGGTTTACTAATATTAAACATTTACATGGGTCTCATTTTGAAAATAAGTGCCTGAGCCACATATAACGAGTAAGTTTATATGACCTATCGTAGCATACTTATCTGAAGACTTTGGTGAAAATCGGTTAATTAGTCCCTAAGATATGGCATAAAAAAGTATTTTCTTATTTTATGCTATCTAACAAAATTGCCTAGAAGAAGGTTTTGTATACGATGTTTCTAATAAATGTTGTCAGCATAAAATTTTGACTGAAGTAGGTTAACTTTTTTAATAAATATGATAGAACTTACCAAAATATTTATATTGTGCAGAAATACTAATAATATACATACAAAATTCAGTTGCGAAGCATATATTTTACCAATAAAATATACATGAAAAACAAAGCAGCACCCTTCATTTTAGAACATAGCAAACTTGGCAATTAATAAATAGTGTTGACAATTATAATAAATTTATTTATAGATCCATACCTATATTAAAACTTGACATGAATATAAATAATTGCTCTTTTTATAAAATATTATTTTGAAGCAATAATTTTTCTATGAAAGCAATTAAACAATATATATAACTCGTCTGACAATAACAGCAATTTAACAAGGAGGGCAGTTTATAAGCCAAGTAAACCCAACACGTAAAAATATTCGTTTAAATATACTTTATAAAATTTAAGTTTCTGAGGAGGCAGTCAAATGACCCGTCAGAGCTCTTACCAAATAAAATATCAATGAACGAGCACAATTGAGAAATATTGATTATGCCCAACGCAAAAGTCGTGGAAATGAAAGATTTTAAAATGAATTTATTCTTGTGCAGAAAACAAGAATAAACACAACACGTTAAAACAGGATAAACACAGCAACGGTATGTTTTAGTTAAAGCCACAATAAAATTTAGACTGGCGACAGAGGCCACAATTTAGAAAAAAAAAAAAAAACAGTAAACCTACTGCATACCCAAGACAACACATTTACACCACACAAGACAAAAAAACAATTAAAAAGCCCTGCTAACACACAAACGCATTATCCACGACTCACCGTTTTGAATAGCTCATTCGCTCAGCGGCTCAGGTGACGAAACTAAATACAAAATGCCTCACCATGGCAATAGGTTCGTTGGACAACAAACTGGAAATCTCATTCACTGTAGTAGATCTTCAGGAACTCGTTCAGGCGACGTCAGGGTGTAGAATAGGAGGAGCGCGAGCAATGCAACAACTTAAATAAACTGGCCTGATAAAAAAAAATACGATGCTCTAGAGGAGAGGAAATCAAGGAGGAAGAGCAGTGTTGGAAAAGGGAGGGTATCCGAGCCGAGCATAGAGCATACCACTGTGCAGAGTTGGAGCCGACCAAGACGATTAGCACGACGAGCGCTAGCATCGCAATATGGTGGACATTTTGTAAACCAGTACCTGACCGCTTCTTAAATAATGTAAGTTTACATGGCTTTCTGTAGCAGTGTGTGCAAAACTTGGTGGAAATTAGTTGAAATGATCCAGAAATATGGCAAACCTGTTACCTGCCCTATTTTGAAAAATATCCATAAAAAAGAAGAACTCAGTATGCATAAATGATGCTTCTAACAAATATTAAATACATGGTTAGATTTTGTTGAATTGTTTAATTTATATAACTAACTAACCTATAATATGTATTTAAACACCATAAAAAAGGCCTGCCACACCTAAAACATGTTAGTTTACGTAAACTAATGAAGCACTACTTGTGTGTAGAATTTGATCATAATAAGTTGGTTGATCTTCGAGATATGGTCTAAAATCTTCATATTTTTAATGAGTCCAGCTACACATAAATGGACGACAAAAAGATTAAGTATTAGTGCATTCGATGATTGTCATAAGTACAGTATACCAAGTTATGTTAGAATCGGTTACATTGTTTAGTTGATATAGCACAATAAGCCACAGTGTTATTATTGACGCTATTCTGAAAATAGGTGTCTGGCACAATTAAAACACAAATTACTATGGCCTACCACAGTACAACTTCATCGACAAATTTGTCAAGATCGGTAAACACATACACTTTATTTTTTCACATGAGACTATCTTACAAAATGGCTTATTAACAGCAATATCCATCTCTAAACTCAATGTTTGTATGAAGCACTGCCAACATACAACATTTGGTGTATATCGGTTGAATTNGCAATATCCATCTCTAAACTCAATGTTTGTATGAAGCACTGCCAACATACAACATTTGGTGTATATCGGTTGAATTTTTTCCGAGAAAAAAACATCACATTAAATTTTAAAATGCAACGATTCAGAAAGAAATCTCCCGGCGTGGTCAAAAACTATAAAAGTCAGATGTGGTTACTAAGTAATAAACCGAGTAATGTTTTCTGAAATTCGTTTAATACATTCAAAATTTTTCGGGTGGTGAGGGGTTCTAAACACGTACAGACACACGCTCACTCACACACATACACACAACCACACAGACAGTAAATCCGTATTATTTTTATAAAGGCGTAAAGACTTATCGGCGTTTTTTATAGATTGATGTTTTCGATAACGGTAAAAATTTAGCAGAAAATCGTAGTTTAATTACACGCCATTTTAGAAATATTTTGCAAAAATTTAATTTCTAAGCTCGATTTTCTTGGACGTATATCTCACTCAAGAATGAGCAAACCTATGAATTTCATAGGATATGTCTACCTCATTTTCCGCAAGGAATCACCTTCTGAAATATTTTGGGCTAATTTCTGAACAGCGTGTTTAATGCATTAAAAGCTTATCATAAATAAATTAGCCAGAGAANCAGAAAGAAATCTCCCGGCGTGGTCAAAAACTATAAAAGTCAGATGTGGTTACTAAGTAATAAACCGAGTAATGTTTTCTGAAATTCGTTTAATACATTCAAAATTTTTCGGGTGGTGAGGGGTTCTAAACACGTACAGACACACGCTCACTCACACACATACACACAACCACACAGACAGTAAATCCGTATTATTTTTATAAAGGCGTAAAGACTTATCGGCGTTTTTTATAGATTGATGTTTTCGATAACGGTAAAAATTTAGCAGAAAATCGTAGTTTAATTACACGCCATTTTAGAAATATTTTGCAAAAATTTAATTTCTAAGCTCGATTTTCTTGGACGTATATCTCACTCAAGAATGAGCAAACCTATGANATATTTTGCAAAAATTTAATTTCTAAGCTCGATTTTCTTGGACGTATATCTCACTCAAGAATGAGCAAACCTATGACTTTCATAGCATATGTCAACCTCATTTTCTGCAAGGAATCACCCTCCGAAATATTTTGGGCTAATTTCTGAACAGCGTGTTTAATGCATTAAAAGCTTATCATAAATAAATTAGCCAGAGAANTGAAATATTTTGGGCTAATTTCTGAACAGCGTGTTTAATGCATTAAAAGCTTATCATAAATAAATTAGCCAGAGAAAAAATATAATTTATTTATTTATGCTTTGAATTACCCTCTAATATGATTACTGTTTGCTAATAAATCAGTTCAGTATATGCCGGAAACAGATTTGCAAAGAAAATCAACATGTAAAATAAAAACATTTATTTAGAACAATTAAAATAAAAGTAAAATTAGACATGCCCATGAAGGACATTCCCGTTTATGTCGGGAGGATAATCGATGAACGACAAAAGCTCAATAAAAATATGCATTAGATAGAAGAAAAAGACATTAATATATAACTGATTCGAACAAGTGAGCTTGTGTTTTTAAAGAGCCCTAGCGACGTTGGTCATGGTGCTACCACTATGCCACTTTGTGTTCGGAGCACAATGTTTGGTGAACGGATGCTCTGTGTCTGAACCTAAGTCCCGATATACGCCAGTGTTTTTGTGAATCGAATTTACTTCGAAATTGTCAAGGAATAGCATACTTATCGGTAACCATAATCACGGTGGTCGCTGTTGCAGAACACTTTAGGAATGGAGTGACCAATGAGCACGTCACGAAGTTTTTCGTTATAGGTAGTTTCGTAGTAACTTCCTACGCCCCTACAGAAAATTGTCTTTATTTTTTAAAGCCTAAAATAACTTTCTATTAACTCTCGAACAAGCCACAACATAGAGGAAGAATGAGGAAAATGAAATAGGGAGGAAGTGTCAGGCCAGAGTTGTGGGGGAGAGAGAGAGATAGAGAGAGAGAGAGATGATCGATTGAAATTCATCTACCTGTTCATTAATAGGACTTGGTGCATATGCAACTAGGGCCTACTTCATTACATATCTACCGATAACACCACTATGCGGCTTTCATGTGAATGCTTTTTACATTAACAGCTATATTTGGAGGGATACCAAGAAACACTCGTAAAGTACAGAAAGATAAATCCATACACTTTTGTAATATTTATGCATTTCAGTGAATTGAAACAAGAACAAGAAATTAAATATTGGCTATCACCGTGATCCAATGTCCTCGACACTTCGTACTGAAATTAAATGAATACTTAACAAATGAAGGTAAAGTGCCGTGAAAATATGGTGCAAAATAAATCGATCATCAGGTACGCTCGGAAGAGCTGGATACTGTAATTAAATTCGATTTATCTTCTGTGTCGTGTAAATTTGTGTTAAACCAGTTACCTCTTCACAAATTATGTGCATAGTTTTTCCGAAAGTCTACACTGAATGAAGCGTAATGTGAGCCTCTGCGGTCGCCTTTCATTAAAGCGATCCAGATTCAATTTAAAATGGTGTTAAATCTGAATTTTAACTCTTCGGAAACATGGCGGACGTTACCTTTGCCGATGGGTTTTCTCAGGGATCTCCCGTTTTTCTCAGCATTAAAATACCCCACTGCTCAATCTTCAACCATCGTAACTCTCATTGGCACAAAAACCTCAGCTGTTACGAGTAGCCCAAAATTATCTGACTCGCTCTTTGAGAGGCATAATTCGTATGAGGTGAAGCTACCAAACCTTCCTCACCTGCCGACGGGCATGGCAGAATTTTTGCAAAATATGTGATACTTAATATCGTGGATACGAATAACGTCGGTATGTTATTCAAGGGGCAGCTGACACACTAAACGTGCCTATAAGGAGACATTAAAACCATCACAGAAATCCACGGCCTATCCGAGACTGCAATAAAGAAATTTGTTGCTCTTACGATAATGTAACGAGCTCGGCTACGAAGGTTTGTCCACGGCATGATTCAGAGCCAAAGTGGAAAACAGCAAAAGGAAGCAACACGTTACGCTCACACTACAGAAGAAAGGTCGGTCTAGAGATGACGTAATTGTAGATATGTATATTTTGTACAGAAATATTGTGTGCCTGCAATTTTTTCAGGATTGTAATTTCACTGGTCTCATTTCATAAAACAAAATTCCTTGGGAATATTTTTTCTTGTAGATAGATAGGTAAATTAATAGATAGATATATAGATATGTAGTTGGGTAAGGCTGTCTCGTCGACAGCGAGGTCATTAGAGACACATCAAGTTGCTCATAAAAGCAGGAACGGGGAAGGAATCGGCCCTGGACTGCAGAAAGTAACCATCCCAACATTATCCTGGTATGGTTTCGAAAAAACCGCGGAACACCAAAATCCAAATGGCCGGAGCAAGAATCGAACCCATCCCCTCGTGAGGGCGGGTCCAATGGCTTACCACTGCACCACCTCGCTCTTAATATTTGGTATCTTGCTTCGCCTCAACTACTAATTGTTTCGTCGAGAAAACGTAACCAGGATGTGCCATCGTCTGTACACTTCATGAATACTAATCGTGAGATGTGTAACATATGGATCCAAAAAACCACACGTAGGCGAAAATTTTCCATTTTAAAGGTCTCCTCCAGCCGTCCGTTCTTATAAAGCCCTGTCCTGGTCCACAACTGTCACATTTTCCTTTCCTGAGGAGTCTAATTTTTGGTTCTTTGCTTCTCCTCAACTCCAAGTAGTTCCATTGCGATCACTAGATCAGAATATATCGTTGCCGGTACCCTTAGTGATCATCAATAGTGACATATGAAGTATATGGACGCCAACAGCAACTAGCGACATAGCCTTTCCGCTGGCCTCCTCCAGCCATCAAGTCTCGGGGATCCCCCCCCCTCCCCCCTGGCCAAAACGCGATAGGCAGACGGACGCGCGACACGACGCAAACAGACGCGTTAACGATCATGAAGGCGGCGCGAAAAGAGGCCGTCTACGTCCCCACCACCCCTTGACGATCTCTCCGGCCCGTTTTACAGCCACGGCCGCAGAGGGACGTAAGTGTCGCCGGCGATGGCGGTCCGGGACGTTAACGCCCGGCTGTAAAGTGCTGGCGGACGAGAGAGGCCGTCAACAGACCTAGAGGGTTTGCGCCATCTCCTCTTTCGGAAAACACTCCCATCCCTCTTTACTCCGGGGTTACAGCCCCAGCCGGACGACCCATCAGAGTCACGGCGGAAGCCATGTCCGGCGACAGGAAAGAGGTCCCTGGCCCGACGACATTAAACCTCCGCGGCTGGGGCTAAATACTTCCGCTCTGCCCTCGCTGTTAACGAACAACCGTTTTCGCAATGATTTTGGTCATTTGCACAGATCCACTGCAAAAAAACTGTGTAATTTCTCACAAAATGCACGTGGCAGCAGACTCTCCACTGACGTCCTTGTAATTTTGCACCTACATATGTCAATGTTTTCGTACTCTACATCGAAGTAAATGTATCCCTCAAATTGGTAAAATAACATGTACCTTGTACAACTAATTTTACATAGAATGGTGTAAAATTACAATTACTATGTAGCAGAAAATTAACTGCATCATTCGTGTATTTTTTTTTACGGCAAGTAAATGTCCCTACTCAGACGTTGGAATTGTAATCTCAGCACTTTGTATGTGACTTTTTTCACATACTAAAAAGTAAAATCGCAGTTTGACTGTAATTATACAATTTATGTACTTTTTTTACAGTTTTAATACCAAATTTTACCGCCAATATATGTTGTTTTACAACTTAACTGTGTCATTTTAATTCACTTAAATTTTATGTCTATTTTTATAATTTTTTAATTATTTGACTCCGTTTTGTAACTTGGTAGTTTAAGAGTTATGAAAAGATAATCTCCAAAATGTGGATAACAGTTGACTTCAGAGATACACTACGTAGTTATATGCAAAAACCAGCATATGCCATCAGATAGAGTTAAGTATTCCTTTTAAACATACAAAAGGAGTTCGAAGTAGTTCTACTCCCTACCGCTAGATCGAATGTTCTTAATTGAGTTCCTAGGAAAATTAGTGTATAATTACAAATAATGTATTCGTGTTAGCAAATTACACATAAACATGTAAAATTACCGAAAAAATGTATGTGTAAATATACTCTCACAGATACTCCAGAATGTAATGTAAGTTTACACACACTAATTCATTGTAAAATTACACAACGGAAGATGTACAACTACACTGACATTCAGTGTTCATACAACGGCCGTGTAGAAGTAAAAATACACAATTTAAGGTTTTAATACAGGGAGTCATTGACAAATATTTCAAAATGTGTAAAATTACACCAATCTTATGTTTACTATGTCATACATTAATGTATTTTCATAAAAGACTCGTAATACTCTCCGGATTTGTGTAAAATTACAAGTACTGTAGATGATTTTACAAATTACCAAAAATTTGTTATACGTAAATATATATATATTTTTTACATTGTGTCAAATATAGTCCAATCACAGTTCCTACCGACTATTCTATAACTCTGCTTAAAATATTCTTTCGTACTACTCAATGCGTATCTTCCACCACATATATGTATAAACTTATAGCGGTATCTTCACAGTTTTGAATGAAACCTTTGAAAAATCGGACACGTACTGTGTTTGGTTTTTTCCCATATATTTAATGCATGAAGCGTTTTATATTTCTTTTAAAATAAAAATTGTTTTTTTTTGTTAAACAAAACTTTAAAGTATATTTAATTTACAAATTTCAATATTTTACTTAAAATTAATATTAATGAATCAGAGAGAAAATAAGTGTGTCGGTAATGCTCAGTAAGATATAGTTTATGAGTAAAATATTTTTTAAACTTAGTACACACGAATGCGGTGCGTTCTCCGTTAGGTGACATTTTCTAGACTTGGTTAAGCTTTGTTTGCATACGGCGGAGGAATAGTTTGAAAGTAGAACTTAAGCATGGCTTCAGAAAAGTAGGAAGTAACCATGAATTGATTACAGATATAACTCTAGGGAAAAAATACCTGTGGGACGCAGTACCGGATTTGTACGTTTGACAGACAACAAAACACGAAGTGACCTAAAACCCTAAATATGTTTGTAAGATATTTATTTAANTGTTTACTTTACAAATAAAGCAACGAAACTCGGTAATAATAGATACCTAAAACCTATTTATTACTTGTCATTACCAACATACAACTTTCCTCTGTTTCTAATACGTATAAAATGTCATATAAATACTACAACTTCTCAACAAAATATAAGGAGAAATTTTATTTAATAAATAATAATGTGCTTTAATGTTAAGGTAAGTACAAACCGCTTGTGATGTATGACATACTTGGGAAACAACCAGATATGTCATAAGTGGGGAGATTTTTCAAAGGCTTGTTTTAAGACGTGTGAAGATTCCGTAAATATATTGTACATCAGGTTTATTAGGAGTCTTCATAAATGGTTCACAGTCAACTCAATACTCTTTTTAGAATGACGTTCTGCCAACTGTATAATTTACAGTATCCATGCATTTTATTATTTGTATACAGGCGTTCGTTAAATTTTTTATTCAAACTACTTTTTTTGGTTTACTGCAGTAATCAATGCATGTACGCCAGCCATTAATACTAAATAAGAATGGGGATTTATTTCAAATGATGATTTGAGAAGAGTTTAATTAACGTTGACACTATCTGCAGAGGTCTTTGCAAAAACTATAAAGGAGTTTTAATGCTTTGGTCTTGCGTCACTCTAGGTTATTACACAAATAGTAGAAACGAAGATACCTACTTGCTCTTCATTATAGGATTATCTGAACATCTTCAGACCCTATTCTCATAAATTCAATCATGATTAAGAATGGGCTGCGAACAATCACATGTTCATTCTTCGTGCTGTGTGAACAATCAAAATGGAGATACCATTTGAACCAAACTGCTAAGTAATATATTACCTAAGAGCAAGGCTTCCTTTGAGACATATTCAAACGAAAATTTCCTTGGAAACAATGGAAAATATTGATATTTGAAATTAAATTTTTACTCTCGAATTTTAAGAAAACTTCAAAATAGTATAGATCTACCAAATTAGCAAACTAAAAATAATGGACTATTTAAGTGAGTGAGTGAAGATATTTGGGCTGCTCTTAACATCGAGAGGCCTTGCGAGCTAATATGGGTGAAGTGAGGTGAGTAGGGAGCAGCACCGGAATGCAAAGGCGGGGGAAACGGGAGATCTCTGAGAAAACCCTCCAACCAGCGGCACCGTACGGCACGATTCCCACACGCGAAAATCCGGGGCGACCTCACCGGGAATCGAACCCGGTTCGCCTTGGTGGGAGATGGACTGTTTAAGAGTGTACATTACACATGCATATAAGTTAAGAGTAAGCATGTCTAGAAAATCAGCGCTAAGTGTATCTGCAAGTGAGGGAGGTTGCCCAATGGTAAGCTTTTAAACTCTCATTCAGGAGTACCGGGCCTAGAATCTCGATCGGTCATCCTGTCTCTCGTTTTCCGTGGTTTCCCGAAATCAATCCAGGCAAATTCCAGGATGATTCCTTCGTACAATCCATTGCCGAGACCCTGCCCGTTTCTGCTTCTCTGGGCACTTTTCACGCTTTAATACCTACCTAACTACCTGCCTAAGTGGAGCTGGATGGTCTAAATGAACCATCACTCGAAAATCACTGACACGAAACTAGAAAAAGAAATAGGGGGATTTAATTGAAGCACCTACGCACAGGAAGTATAGTCACATCACTGAGTGTAAATGATGTATAGAAAGAATGAAGACTTTAGAGAATTTATTTTCCTTTTATGTTTTTAGCTGGTTCCCTAACAGGACACACGGTACCTGTGTCATCGCCTTCTTAGTCTCGTGGCGCCATCGTTATGAAACTTTTTGTGTGTGTGTTTGTTTTTGCTTGCGTTGTAGCAACTACGCCTTGGAGTTTCCGGAAACGTATTTAATATGTTAATAAAGTACGACAAAGTATTCGGAAAAGTTGGGATTGCATTGCTCATGCAATCAGAGAAGCGTGGCTGTTTTCCAAATATCCAACATTTTGGCAATGACTTGTTTTGCACTTTTTACGCTGTTATGAAGTGGTTTCGAGATTTATCAAGAACATTTATGAAGAGGTTTATCACAACAGGAGAAGTAAACCCGATTTCACAAACCAACGGTTTCTTATATATGAAAATAAAGTGTTTTTTATATTTATATATGTTTATTACAATAGATCTTGATATTCGACGAAACGTTTACTTTGATAAGTTTTTTTTTGTGTGCAATTAAATCACTTTTTACAAATAGGCATTAAAAATAATTAGCCACTAAACATTTTACTAGGCACTAAACGTAAGTACAGTTTTATTTATTTACGTTTGTCACAGAGTTATAAAACTGCAGTAAAAAAGGACGGAAAGGGAACTAACATAAAAATTGCGCTCCAGTCTCGAAAACAGTAGACTAGAAATAGCATCTCCTACGTGACAGATAATTTAAGGGGTCAGAGGAAGAAAGTGCTAACCCTCGTCTTCGTGGAAATCGGGCGTATTGCGATTTCTGTTATTTGGTAACATGCAATACACACTGGCTGCTTTTAATTCAATTCTCCTCCACTAGAAAGTGCTGGTCACTCAATGCACCTTTAAGACTGTCGCTGTTTAGGTTTATTATTTACTATCAAGACAATGCTAATTCATTGTGTCAACATAACAGGTGTTCTCGTAATCCTGTCAAAAGGAGACTAATATGTAATGATTGCAGTAGTGATTGAGATGAATCTGGGGATGACAATGATGCTGATCCAACCCATAACACCCCAATACTCAGGATTGTGAAAATAATGTAAGCGTGGTTATATTGACGCTAATGTAACTGCAAAGTTATTTTGCGTAGCATTATTGTACGTTTCTGATTACAGGTTATCCGTACGTATACCAAACATTCGTATAAATTGTAGAGAGGCGTGCATTAACTGTGACATAAGCTAGCGTCAGTGTTATATTTTATGTAACGAATAATAGCAAAACATGATTCGAGGAAGTTTTTTAGCTCAAGTAAAAATGCTTTAAGAGTTAGCACATCATTGTTCCCAAAATGTTATTGTTATATAATAATATAATTGTTTGGTTGTAGGACGATGTAATTGCCTAACTTGCAACCACAGACGTTGAAGTATGAAAATTAACACCGCATCCTTCTCCAGAGAGGCCATTGCCTAACCGAAAACGAAGAGGGAACCCCAGTCAAAAGGAACAAAATAAAACACCCATGACGATGAAAGCAAAGCATCAGGTGAATGCTGAGTTTCTTAATATTTCCCTGAAAAATAAATGAAAAATGATGTCATCACTGTAGTCGATGAGAAGTATGATGGTCCTTATTAAATCCATAATAAAATTCTTGAAGATCTAAAGGAGTTGCTTCCATACATACCATCGATACATCATAGCTATTATAAGGACCTTCTAGTAAATCCCGTACAAGAAGATGCGGAGGAAGGAAGGAACAATCCAGAAATAGTTGATTAAGTTTTGTTACAGTTTACCAGGACCAATATGTTTTCTAATGTGAATGTAAAACTATTGCAAAGTAGCGATCCCTTCAATGTAATCTATTGCACTGATACAACGTTAATTATGTCATTTTTGTAATAAAGTAAAACAACACTTTTGGTTCAAAAATATGGTTTTTTTTTGGGAAGGCATTGCTAATCCCCTATTGAGAATGTCATATTATTTTATGAATATGTACAGACTAAAAATTTTTGTTTCAATACGTTATTGCGGTTGTCATTAGCATAAACAATCGTTTCAAATAATACCTTTTGTATTTTACGCAAACCAATTTTACAGATTAAGACAAACATTACATATTTATTATCTCCGAATGATGCCTAGGTGGGTTAGCACTTTATTCTCCCGACCCCTTAAATGTTGCTCTAAAAGTTAATTTACTTCATTGTGTTCAGTTTTTTTAATTAAAAAAATTATGTAATTATTCTGCACTATTTCTTGAATAAGGAAATACGTGAATCAATAATCGTGAATAAATGAATTACTTATTTTTTTCATGTAAAGTGCAAATACGGGAAATATTCATGATGCGCTCATAGTAATGTTAAAAACAAAGAATGACACTAACTATGCAAAAAATAATTATCAGCACATTACTTAGTGTTAATTTGATATGTTTTACAGGGAATAACGTCCAATCTTGGAAGTGGAATTTTAGGATTGTGTTCTTTTAACGTGAATATATGTTTAAAATCATACCGACACATGGGGCACCAGGACAATTACAGCGATGTAACGTTTGTAGAGTTATCCATTCCAAAACTATAACCTCGTGACTAATTACACGATCAGTGGCGTGTGGTGAACTGTTGCAAGGTAAGCCGGTGTTCACTCTGTGCTGTACCCTGTTGCTCGCTAGTTTACACTTCCACCACTAAAACGTAGTTTGCTAGCTGACGCCACAGGACGGGTGTAATATGTCCCTTGCTGCTC